>CAJNOQ010001036.1:0-36871 GCA_905250885.1 Didymodactylos carnosus | reverse complement strand
ACGGCTCGAATGTCAGAATAACTCTATTTGCCACAAACTATCCAAACACCTATATGATAATGATCTTTATGACAAGATATGCTAAAGAGGGCATAAATCATTGCATACTATATAATAACCCGTCAATCTTTCATCATACACTAAAAATATGAACCATCTAATTGTGTTCATCTGATCTTTTACTTTCTGAAGAGTAATAGGTGAGTCGAAATCGGATGTTTGAGAACATGTATCAAAATAAACTGTGTAAAATATCGTTGAATTTGATTGATGAAATGATTTGATGTATCAAAAGTGGTTATTTTAATAGAGAAGTTATGATAAAATTGTTCTTCGTAAAATAGAATATAATTCAATCCGAAACATGATGCAATATAATTTTGAACTGATGATTTGAAACCTACCTAATTAATTAGTATGAAATACAGAACATTCAATACCGTTGTTGTATCAATTGAATGTTTGTCCTGCGATTACTGTCTAGTCTTCTATGTTCTACTCCCTTAGATTATTAAACGAAAAATATAATTATCTTACCTTTGATTAGATGTCCGACTAAGGCAAAATTAAAGTTCGATTTAAACGATAATCCCATACTAGCATCCAATTGTTTAAATTGCCATTCTAATGGTTCTCGTGCATCCATCATTATCTTCTCTAGTGTACCCATTTCGAAAATTGAAGTACCCATATGATCAAGTGTATGTAAATTTTGTTCCAATAATGCTAAACCACTTGCATATAATTGAGTTTCTTCTAATTGTAAAATCGACACCGCTATCCAAAACATAAATTTATGAATAGGTGATTCTTGTGATAACAGCGGTAACAAACGAGTAAGACACATAATGATCGAATCAATCAAATCAATGTCGACAAATGATTCTAGAGCTTTGACTAAAATGCGTAATAATTGTTTTATATCAGCATCTGATGTTTGTTTTGATATACAACCATAGACAATACTAAAAGAAAATTAAAAATCAGTTAAATGTAGCGAATATAAATCGTGTATGTTTGAATCAAGATTGAGCACTACTTACATGGCTCTTGGCTGTAGTGCGGGATTGAATTGAAACGCAAATCTCTTGGCTAATTCTTGCCATTGTGCTAACCATTCACATTGTGTAATATCACCCATACAAGCCTCCATCAATTCGAGTAGAGTATCGGTGATGGTTTCCAATGACAGCAATGACATTCGTTCTTGTTCACACGGCGAATATGCAACCACTGCTGTCATTGTTCGTTCTTGTTGTGGTAATAGAGAACCAGTTGAAGCGTGTTGTTGTCGCACGATACCCGTCCGAAATGCAGTGACACTCGCTGATTTTACTTTTGACAAACCAAATAGACAATAGAATTTCGGTAGAGAAAATTCGGCCAGCGATAATCGTAGAACACGCTGTGTTTCGTCACTGAATGTTGGTTGTGAACAAGTGCATAGTGAATGAATAATGTTGATGACAAGACCGTGTGTCGAAGCACGGAGTGTCAAAGGACCAGTTGAAACAAGTAGAGTGACGATGTGAAATAGAAAGGGCAGATGCGAAGCGACATCCAATGAATTGTTAAATGATAACATAAGTAAATAACGAAGTAAAATGGCAATGTCATCCCAGATTAAATGTTGTTCTAGAGTGGGAGTCGGTGACATACACGTCTTCTCAATAAGGCGACATAAACGACCTAAAACAAAAACGAATAGTTAAAATTATGTACTTAAAGAAGAGAGACAACTTACCAATAACTTTTCTCGAAAATAGGAGACTATTTGAACTGGCTAATGCCACTGCTGTATCAGCCAAAATCTCGGCCTGTAATGATCCCAATCCACCCAGCACACTTCGTTTAATGAAACAATCCAATACGATATCAAGTAGATCGGATACTTGACCGATATTAGACCAAATCTTGGCTTGTATCGATGGATACATTTCGTCTTCTTCGATTGTCAATGTAATCAACTTATCAAGTATTTGTGCTACTTTTTGTCGTTTATTATCATCGTTCTGCTTACAAAATCGTGTCAAATTTGGTAACCACTTTGTCATATATTCTAAGCATAAATGTTTGAGTTCGATAGTTGAGTTTCGAAAACCTTCAATACACTCTTCAAGAAATTCTAATGTTAAATGCGGCTCCTTTTGAGCCAGTTTTTCCGAGATACATTTGATGAATATGGTATTGTTTGACGGTATGCACAGACCACTTGATTCCAATAGTTGTCCTTCAATTCTCAGATCGAATGTTTGAGTTAATGCACATAATAAATTATAAGCAGCTGAACGTAAGGATGGATCAAGACTACCCAAATTTAATAGGGCTATGTTTAACAGTGTACCAGGAACATCTTTTGGACGAATTTTATTATGAATCTGTATGTTTTCTGGTTGTGCCAACTCCCAACCTGCAAGATAAAACCAAAAAACAAAATCAACTAAATTTTATCAAAGCCAACTGCAAAAGTCAGTTTATCGTCTAATCTTCATCACCGAAAAGGTTACACGAAGAAAAATGCAACAAATTAGAGGAAATTCATTTATATGAAATTCCGCGTATACTTACGTGTTCTAATATGAATAATTGCTTGTACAATGTTATCACAATCGTTGTGAATAAAAGACAGTGGTCCCGTTTCATTGGCAATGGTCAACGTAAATTGATTATCATCGACGAGACAGACTTCTTCGATTTCCGATGCATAATAAACATCATTTAACAATACACTATGACCAAGAACTTTTGTTTTTTCTGACGATGTTACTTGAATAGCTTGTGGACCAACTTTGATGGCCACTTTTGTGTCCTTATGTGATAGTTTCAAAGCATTGTTAAATACCTGAAAGACGAAAAACATTGTCGTTAGATGAAACTTGAAAAAAACAATTGTAAATGTACATACTTTCAAATCTTCTTCTAACGACAGCGTGTGACCAGGTAATTTTTGTTGATCTAGTTCGATAAATTCATTCAATTTTGTAATATGATCAATAAATACCAATTTTCGACTTCCCTTTACCGAGGATAAGAGACGATCGTGATACTTCGTATATTCTCTTACCCACGAATTACAATTATAGATGTAACATTGTTGTAAATGATGATAAAAACATTCAGGCATACACACAAACCATTTTGACAGATAATCCGTTTTGAATCGATTATCCGTACATGTATGAGTAAAATCAATGACGAGTTCAAATGGTTTATTTTGAAATGGTTTTAATGTTAATAATACATGATAAATAAGTAAATCACAGTTCATTTCATTTACTTTAAATCGACGAGCAATATAATAGAACACTGGATAATCACCTTGTTTAGAAAAACCGGCTTGATAGAATATGTTCAACGCTTTTAGACTCTTGAATTCTTCTCGTTCATGCATTTGTGTTTTCTGCATCATTTCTTCGAACTTGGTCGATGTCATATCGTACGAAATCCATTGTGAATCGAGTGGACGATGATCAGGTGGACCCAGATAAGCGAGCAATGTAGCCATTTTATCAAATGGACGGCGACCAATGGCTTTGTGATCACGACCAGACGAGAGATAATCACCAATCTTCTCTTGATGATACCACAACAGCCGATGCAAAGCTAAAGAAAACTTTTATGTACGAGTGATCTGAGTCTTACAAATTAAAGCAGCTGATATTAGAGAAAGACGATATTATCAAACTAGTTTGTGTAAAACTTACCTAAGACATTTGCATCGCTGATATATGACATTGTATAATTATTTATTAAATTATCTGTTGCTTGATCAGGTTCCGACGATATGTCCATGACAAACTGCATTGCTGTATCAAATGCCGATTTTAAAAAATCATTAAAACATCGCATATGAAATTCTTTGGTGAAGTTCAAATTGTTGGCAATATTCTGTAAAATTTTTGAGATTAAAGTTAGACCACGTTTGACTCTCGGCAATGGTTCAACTTCAGTAATTCCAAATTCGTGTGGAAGGACGAGAGCAGGATTAATAAATCGCAAAAAGATGACGGTGCTAACAGCCTGCAACGGTTGTTGAGGAAATCGTTGACTAACTACTTGGTAAAGACAATAACAAAGTGTTCTTAACTGAGACGGAAACATTTTTGTTGATGTTATGATTGCTTGAAATACATCTTGTGTGAGTAATCTTAAATTTTTTCGATTTTCTTCAACGTTTTCTTGGGATTCGATACGTGATGGATCAACTTCGTACGAACGAGACTGTGATGAGTCGGCCATGTACATTTTTTGTAATATGGGTGCAAAGAGATTGTACAAATAGTGAGAACCGTACAATTTAAAACAGAATGACATGATTTTAGTTGGAAGACCATTTCCTCTTAAGATGGTTTGATAACAATCAGCCACTTCAACTTCTTTTGAAAACATGTTGAATAATAACTGATTTAGTAAATGTTTGGCATCAAAAACGGTCACGAATACACGAGATAATTCGTCCTAAATGATAGCACAGACTTCTCTATAATTCATACTGAGAAAATAATCAGAAAGAAGGCTCACCATATACTGTACGGAAACGACACTGGCTAAGGCCATTGCGATAGGTAGTTCGCCTTTATCTCCAATCATTGTTACCAGTTCTACTAAACGTTCAAATCGATCTGCCAACACAGTTTCAGCTAATGTATCGAATTCTGTTCCTTGTTGTAATATTTGTGTGAGAACTTCCATAAAAGCAGCCCGAGTCAATGGATCACGATGATACCCCAAAGCTAAAATTCATATAAAATAGTCTGTAGTAGCTCAGAGCTTAAGATCCTAGCAACCATAACTGTTACTTACCAATACTTCTCATTAACCCACTTTCAATGTTAGCATTCAACAAATTCGACATGGCAACAATTGTACTATTTCGTAATGATTGTGTTTTTGATTGTTGCTGTGATTTTACCAGTTGTTGTGTATTAAATGCTCGCCCTGGACCCATCAGTGGGCTAAATGCTGCTTGACTTATAGCACTCATCAATGAACTCGTTCGCAGTTGCTGCTGTTGTTGGAGAAGCGTTCCCGCACCACCTGATGTGGCCAAATCTTGATCACTTCCTTCATCGTTCAAATCATCTGAGCAATCATTTAACAGATTCATAAATAATGTAAAATATTTCAAAAATAATTGTGATTTCGCTTCCATCAAATCTCCTCTGTCGGATTCTTCCGGCTGCAATGGAAGGCCAACAAGTAGTGATGCAACGGCTTCCATTGATGCTTGATCGAGCTCTCTAGTTAGATGTTGATATTGATCACCAAATTGAACATTAAACTGATGTGAATTGCCCATTATCCAATCGGTCAGATATTCGACCAATTTATTTCGAAATTTAATCTCTTGACGAAATGATAAATCATCACGACGTTTCATCAATGATTCGACAAGCTGACATACGCGTGAACGGATTTGAATTGTAGCTACTGACGTGTCCAAATGACGAGAATAGCGAACAATGTTTAACATTAATTGTTCTATACTAACAGTTGCTAAAGGATTATCTGTGCTGCCCGATTCAACTTTCATTTCGAACACACTACGCATAATAACAATAACATTATCGATAAACTGAGTGTTTTGTTCAGATGAGATAACCTTAAATGAAAATAAATCATTATTTGCTAAAATGATGTGCTAAAATTTCGTAGAACATCATACCTGTCCACTAGCGTCAAAGAATTTGTCGACAGTAATTTTAATTTGATCAAATAGTATTGGATAACAGAGTGGATTTAATTCATGACCCAACAAATCTTGAATGTGACGCTGTATTTGAACACCAAATCGTTCATTCATACAAACCAAATATTTCAGACAATCACCAATGAATCTGACAACACAGTCAGATATCAGCTCTAGGAGAGAGTATAAAATTAGATACTTACTGTGTGACAGGACAATAATGCAAATCAGAACCAACAGGTTCCATCGATGTCCGACGACTATCAGCTGGTATGCCGTGTTGACTAGAATAAAAACATGTGTACCATAGTAACCACAATTATTGATGAATAAAATTTAAGCTACAAAAAAAATTGCAAATATTATCTATTTACCCTGGTCTATTTTTAGCTGGGAGCCAAACACTACCAAGTGCACACAAAAAGCCAGTCATATTTGCCCATTCATGGAAGATATCCTTTATACAAAAGTAACAGATTTGTAGTAAACTAAATGGAAAAAAAGTCAGAAGAGACTCACTTCCACTTCATGTTCGGTACTGTGTACACCCGCTCTTCTCTTTCCAAATTTGTAAGCGCCACTGTCACTACTGCCACCACTCGATGCACCAGTCAAATCTTCCACTCGTTTTGGATAAACATTGAGAAATTTTGTGACATTCTGTTGCGACACGTACGTATCGTACCACGCTTGCTTATTTCCTTGCGTAGCATGTTCAATTTTTCTTAATAATGATAAAATTCGTTTTTGAAGTGCATTTCTTCCCGATGTGATTGTATTCGACGCGTGTGAGAGTTCCATGTAGATGTTATAATTAGGCAATAGTTGAAGTACGGCCATTTCATCGAATCCAAAACGTATTTCAGCTTCTTCACAAAACAATGAGAAACAGGACATGGCAGTTTTAATTGCGTCAATATCCACAGACCATAAATAAATGAAAAACACAATCTAAACAGAAATATAGTGTAACACTAGACCTTTAAAGAAGAGTGCGTTGTTGTATTCAACCTACTTCTAATTTCATGTGTGCATGTTTAGCCATGGGTATATTAGAACCCAAGTAAGCATTATCTTTATGATGTAACAAAAATGTATTTCTTAATACCAAAATTTCACGTAACCATTTAAGAACTGACGTATAATTGTAAATTTGATGTAAAACTAATTTTTGTGAAATGGAGAAGAGGACTTGTGAAGATATTGACCAAAATGTGTTAATACACGCTTCAGGATTCCATAATTCAATATTTTCCTTTTCATGTAAAACCAGCAATGATTCCATAGCTGTATGAGCAACATCGGGCATGGATGAATCATGAACGAGTGATACTAGGCCATTGATCAACTCAAATGTGGACATTTGTGTTTCATGATCAAGTTTATTTGGATTGTGTAACATCAAATAAGGATCAACAATAATTAGACGAACAATCCAAAGTAATAATTCACGATTATTCGGTCCATCGGTTTCTGATTGACGATCACGATCTTTGTCACGATCAGATTTAGCCAGTTTAAAATTTGTGTACTGCGAACGAAGTTGTTGAGTCGAGAAGAAAATGTCTTTCAACGTGGATACTCCCGATATGCCCGATATACCTAGACATAGAGATTAGAAGTCGTATAAGTTCAATAAACACAGCTTAGTAAGAAAAATTCTTGTTATAAACGAAAAGTTAGACTCACGTATTGGCGTTGTTGAAAATGTTGAAGATTGACTGACTTTATTCAAAGTATCGGTAAACATATTTCTCAATTCTCCTGCTTTAGAATAGACAATATCGATTTGTGGCCACCATAGTAGTCGACGTTGTGTGATAATTCGATAAAGTGCTTTGACAAGAACATAGTGAAACATCGACGGACTTTGTAAATTTAAACACACTTTCAATACTTCATTGTTATGAGGATTCAAACGAATACAAGCGAGGAAAAATTCAATCATCAATTCTAAATCTTGATTGATTTTGTCCGGACCACGTGAAAATGGACGTTGTGGATTGAACAATATCATCTATAAAAAACAATATGTAACAAAGCGGTACAATGGCTCAGTCTTTGCTAACCTTTAGATCTCCAATAACTGATTGTACTGAGACGAACAACACATTGTTACTATCTTTATTGTTAATGTAGGTCGATGCTTTGCACAATTTGACAAATGTGATTACAGCTGCTGCTTCACTATGTTGTTTTACATTTGAGTGAAGTTGTTTCTTGAGATTATCAATAAAATTACGCTAACGTATAGAAATAAATTAGAAATTTATTATACTATAAATTAAGATCTCTCTCTAACCTTTCTTAAATGTTCTTGTGAGCATGGACCCCCTCTTTCAATAGAGTAAACTAACTCTTCCAAAATGATGGGACACAAAACTAAAAGCATCATTTGCAAAGGCCATATATATTGAACTTTACGTTTATTGTTCTCTTGAAACATATCCAATAATTCAAATAACTTTTCACAATTATCTAAATAAAAAAAGATTATTTCATGTTTTCATGTCAAACCATACACAATAATCACAGATAATATTTTCCATGCTGAAAAATACTTACCACTCAACTCTGCATTCGGTCGTTTTTGTAAATCAGTAAATTCTTCTGGGTATGTATCTAACCAATTCCATATTGCCTTAAAACAGAAGCGGCTCCTTTTATCTGTAAATTTAATTCATTTTCATAATTTACCTTTTCTACACTTTTAACAAGTTCCGTATGATGTATCTTCTTCAATAATCTCCATTTCTGTACTTCTTCTACAAAAACACATGTGAATAATAATAATATGATAATTGTGAAATTATTACTCCTCTGAAAACAAACCATTTAAAAGTCTTGTGAGTTTGCTCATATCAACATTCATATGTTGAATTAAATCCAAGTCACCAGCTTCACATGTCTCATCACCCGATGCAATCAAACATTCCAAACTAGAACAAGCACATAGATAAACTTGACCATAAAAAATGCAATTTTTTTTGCAATATGTTATATTATTATTGCAATGTGTTAATAAGAATAAACTGTTTAGCAACAATTTTTGTTAGTTTTTTACAGTAAATTTGATTAGTAGTAGCAGTAGCGAGTGTTTTTTTGTTTACCTGTTGTCGATCACTGAACAATAAAAAAAGTAAATAATAAAAGTAATTAAAAATAATGTAACTTCAAGTAGTTGTGACCCTCTCTCACTCCTTTTTCTTTACAAATTCCTTTACATTTAATAACATTGCAATTTTTCTGTTATGGTACACAAACAGAATGAGTAATTACCGTGAAACTACTTTTGAGAATAGTGTACTGAAATTATTGACACTTAATGCAAATAAGACATGTGATGCTAATTGTCGAACATGCTGAACAGTCACACCATCACCGGGCACATTTAATAACTAGAGAAAGTGGAACAGTTAGTATAGTTAATTCTACAGCATATCTAGGATGAGTACACTTACTTTGCAAACAACTGGTAATAATTTATTTACATAAATCGCTTCATCCAGACGACTTGTACCCATATTATTTGTCTAAAAAAAAACAGGAATTAAACGTGTTACGCGATTGTAACAAGATCTTTATCTCACATTGGCTAAACACTGTTCAACGGCATCCAAAACAATAAAATACGATTCATAAATATTCTTCTCTTGATCAAGACCACCAAAACGCTAGTAGAGAAAAAATGAAAAATAGCTATATGAAGAATTCTTTGAAATATTTAGTTGTAACATACTGTTGAATCGATTGTTTTCAAAATGTCTGTTAATCCATTGATAACCAATGAAAATTTATATCTACTCAATGATATGAGACAATCCTTATTTTGTTCCAAATTTAGACGCATACACGGCGTTAATTCCCCGCATTTGATCGGCAACTTAAAATAACAGAAACAAACGTTAAATAGTAATAATTTTTCAGTTTGTTAGATGATTTACCTGATCTTCAAATCTTGTTATTAACGAAATGACCCATTCGACAGGTTTTGATGTCGACATTTCAGTATACACCTATGCTGTCGCTTATATCTACAAAAGAGAGTAGTTGTGAATTCAAATAATGTCAAAAAAGACAAAAATGCAAAGACAAACGAAAATTAGCGCTAACACGCAAGTATCTGTAAAGCAGGCTGACGTAAATCAGGCAAAAACAATGTGTTAAAAAAACACTTGAACACACAACGAATACAATCGTTCAGTTTTACGGTATAAAGCACAATGACGATTTTTAGGTTCGACACCAAAAGAATAAAAGTGACAAATTAAATCAGATCTTATTCTTAAATTAAAATTATAAGAAATTATCGGTTATGCACCGAACACTTTTCTGCGTGTGGATGTTAAAAACATTTCAAAATACTAATATTAGTCTATGTTTATAGAAAAACATTTCCCTACGATATGGCATTTTAATAAAATGTTTTGAACGCATAGATAAGAAACAAATATTGAAGCGAACCGAATCCAAATTCTGTACTTCAGATTAAAAATTAACTGCTTATCTATGAATATCGATAAATATGTGTTGTTTTACGTAATCAGAGAAAATCACATACTTCATGGACACAAAACAAACTTGATAAAAACTGAAGTACAAACAATACTCAATATAGCAGAAAAAAACATTCGTTTAAATGAGAAGAACTAAACACAGTATATTTTCACTAGCATAAATGCTGCATTATATAGATAAGGTGGTCATGTCATTATATAGTCAAGTGATATGATGTTTTGAATTTTCATTTCTCAGGGAATTTATGTATGCTACACACACATGGCTAGAATTCTCTCAAAAATGAGATGAAACGAAAAACATTTTTTTGATGCAGAGATGGACGAGTATACGGAGTTGTGAGCAGGAGTACTGAGGGTCGAGTACGAGTATTTTCTGAAAAGTACTAGAGTATAAAATTTTTCAAAAGAAGCAGATGATTCCGAAAAAATCGACTTTTGATACGTAAATAGTAAAAAAATGGTCTCCGTTTTTTGGGAGGTACCCGAATACGTTTTGGAATACTAGTTAAAAAAGTACCAGGAATTTGTACTCGTCCACCTTTGTTTGATGCACAAAAAAAGAAATATCTGTAAACCATTTTTTTAAAGCAATTATAGCACCCGATGCTAAACAGCAAGTAGGTCTTTTCATCCATGATCGTACCAGAAAAGGTGAGAATGGTTTACAATAAATAACTTCTAACTGTTATTTTATTATACTTTAGATACATCTCTGTTGATATGGTCTCAACCGTTATTTCATCGTAATTGTTCGTCTAACATCTTGCGAAAGTAGAAGAAACACTTATTCAACCGTATTCGTCCCATTATACAGATCTTGCTCTTCTTACGAGTAAAAATCTCCTGTTCTTGGAAGCTGGTATCAAAACTGAGCATCAGACTAACCAAGATCCAAGATTTCAAAAGCAGAACTTCGGGGGGCCGTATCACAAAAAAACTTAAGTCTGACTTAAGTCTTCGTTATGTGCACTTACGCGCTAATTTTATACACTTAAGTCTGACTTAAGTTCAAATTTTGACTTAAACCAGACTTAAGTTTTTTTGTGATACGGCCCCCAGATGTCTAAAAGTGAGATCATTCAAACACAAATTAGTCAAGCTTTCCCCATAAGTAGAGTAGAAAGATGTGCAAAAACTCCATCATCATAGTAAAAGTCAGACGCTACCACAAGAAATCGGTAAAAATAACATCTTATTCATTAGTTTTGCGGCTTCTGTTTATTTATTTAAACTGAACAATTCATATTATTTTACTATTGGACGACCATTTTGTTTATTTTGGTAGTTCAAAACATCCGGAGGAACAATTTAACATAGAAAATATGGAAGCTCCATGTAAAATATGTTGTTAGTGTCACCAGAAAGGAATGAACAGGTGTAGATTTGACAAATAAATCACCTAGAAATTTTTAAAATTTAGTTTTGCTAATGTTATACCGATAGATAAAAGAGATGTGAGGTCGTTAATTGTCGAACTTGAGGCCGCTGAAAAATGGGTTTATGTACGGAGATCAAAAAGTTTATTTTGATTGCTTTATTAGTTCGCCATATTGATTTTATATCGTCCTCTTCATTGTTCTCATCTGGTGCACAGGTATGGTACCGACACACAGAACTGAAGTTATGCGTGAACCGAGTTCTTGTATCTCATTGGTCTTATTCCTTTCGTTCTCTATGTTTTATCTAATCGGGAAAAGGAGAACGACAAAAATAAGATGGATGATGGAAATCTAAGTATTCATATTCAGCCCCAGCAATATACCATTCTTACGTCTACTATCTCATTCTCTTTTAGCACTACAAAAGACTTTGAAAAGCTTGCGTTACCATATACCGATACAAACCTGTTTGCAGACTTGAATTAGCTAGCTTCCGTTTATTTCAGATTGTTGTTTTGATCACAAGTTTTTTTTACTTTGATCAAACTTTTCATCAGTAATGTCAATTCGGTAAGCGTTGGCCAGAAACATTTTGACCTTCTGACTGATAGTTCGTTTTTGTATTTGTCTTTCAGAAACATCTAAGTTATCAACACCACCTGTGTATGGTGTGTAAACAAAAATGAAGCCAGACTTATTCATATGTTTTGTTTACTTTTCTAGGAATTATTTTTGATTGTCTGTGAGTGGAAGATCAAACAGTATGGAGAAAATGGACACGACTCAATCGCCGGGGAAAACATGGTATAACTATTTTCTAGTCCTATTTTTACTCATCAAATTCCAAAAGATATTGTGTTCTTTTTGCTTCGAATACGTGTTTCTTTTTGCGAGTCTAAAGCATAGTTGACCCTTGTTTTAAAAAAAAAACACTTGTATTTTTCTAGTTATAGAAAGGCATGTGCTTTTGTATTTCATCTTATGATGGTGAAATTTTTTGTCGCAAATGTGATGATTTCTTTCGTCTAAGTGCAGTCTTTACTCTACATTTTTCAATAATTAATTAAACTATCGTTTTTTACTGATTCAACACTATTCTGCTTTCCAAGTTTAGTTTGTAACTTCAGGCTCATGATTTGTTATAATTGTTTCTGTTTTAGCATTCTTCACCATCATGCGCGTAATTTTACCAACTCATCGTTGTCATCCGGTATCAATAACCCTGATATGTTAAAAGATTGTTCATCGTTAAATAAATTATTGATAGAACTGAATACACATGCGAAACTTGTGTTGGCAAATTTAAATACGTTAAGAAAACAAAAAGAATTATGTGATGTATTACTGATCATTGGACAGTCAAAAATTCCAGCACATCGAGCCGTTTTATCAGGTGAATAATTGAAAGAGATATATGACAGCATTAGCGGACAGCGATGAGACAGACTAAAGCGTCATACGTTACGCAGAATGAGGAATTAAAACTCGGAGATATTTAAAAAACGTAAATAGATTTGCCTCACTCATGTAAATTCGCAGAGTTCTATTCTCGCATTGGTGTAAATATAATTTGTGTTTTACTTTTGATTTATTTTGTCCCTTTCTGTGTGTGTTTTTGTGTAAATATAATCCCTTATTTGGTAGTTTCAGTTCTTTGATGTATTTTGTCTATTTGTTCTAGCTTGTAGTCCCTATTTTAAAGCAATGTTTACTAGTGAATTAGCTGAAAGTCGTTTAACGGAAATTGTTATTCATGATGTTGATGAAAGTGCAATGGATTTACTCATTGAATTTTGTTATAGTTCAACAATTTTAGTTGATGAAAAAAATGTCCAAACATTATTACCAGCAGCTTGTATACTACAGGTAGTTTATCTATCATTTTCTCTCATCTATTTATTATTTATTTATTTTTTCTCTTCTAGATTCAAGAAGTTCAAGATACATGTTGTGAGTTTTTAAAAGCTCAATTAGATCCATCAAATTGTCTAGGTATACGAGCATTTGCTGATACACATTCATGTAGAGAATTATTAAAAATTGCTGATAGATATACACAACATAATTTCAATGAAGTATGCACTAAGTTGCTTTTAACATTTATCTAGTATGAGAATTATTAGCATCGAATTATTTTATTATATATATTAGGTAAAAGAAAGTGAAGAATTTTTATTTTTACCAGTAAATCAATTGATTGATATAATATCAAGTGACGAATTAAATATGACCAGTGAGGAAGACGTGTTTAATGCCGTAATGCATTGGATACAATGTAATACAGAACAGAGAAAACAATATTTATCACAGGTAGATTAATATGAATGAAATAATGCATCGAGTACTTCTAAATGAAAAGTGTTTATATCAGAACTGAACAAATCAAGCTATTTTTTTGGTATACCCTAGTCTTCACTTGATTATAGAAGGGATTGACACCACTCACACTTATGGATCGATCTTGTATCTGACTTGCTGACATGAGTGTAGAACGTACCTAATTCTCATGTATAACGAGGAACAATACATTTAATATAAAGTATACATTGCAGACATCTGAAATATTCTTTTTTGTAATAGCCTCAATTTTCAACTTTACGACAGTGTCGTACAACTGTTATTGTTTTTAGGCATTGGAACATGTTCGTTTACCATTGATGAATGCAAGATTTCTTGTTAATACAGTTAGTTCACATCCTCTAATTCGAAGCGATCAAACATGTCGTGATCTTGTTGATGAAGCAAAAGATTATTTATTATTACCTCAAGAGAGATTAAATATGCAAGGCCCAAGAACACGACCAAGAAAACCAATTAAACCGGGAGAAGTATTATTTGCGGGTAAGGTGTTAATATCATCAACAGTTTTTTTGTTTTATTTATGTTACTCTACATTGATGTTTGTACAACATTTTAGTTGGCGGTTGGTGTTCAGGTGATGCTATTGCCAGTGTTGAAATGTATGATCCACAAACGAATGAATGGCGTGCTGTTGCTCAAATGAGTAAACGACGATGTGGAGTAGGCGTAGCTGTATTAAATAACTTATTATATGCTGTCGGAGGGCACGATGGAACCAGTTATTTGAACAGTGTTGAAAGGTAAGCTTCATTATAATTATAATTTTTCTCACGTATCTCTTTACAATTGAACTATTCAATGTCTAGATTTGATCCACAAACAAATCAATGGAGCAGTGAAGTATCACCAACGAGTTCATGTCGAACAAGCGTCGGTGTAGCTGTGTTAGATGGATGTTTATTTGCGGTTGGAGGACAAGATGGAACATCTTGTTTAAATCTCGTAGAAAAGTAAGTACAAAACCGTGTAATAGCTCAACCATGATAATCCATAATGAACGTTTTTATATTTTAGATATGATCCGACATTACAACGTTGGATTCGTGTGACATCAATGTGTACAAAACGTTTGGGTGTGGCCGTAGCTGTTTTAGATGGATATTTATATGCAATTGGTGGTTCGGACGGTCAGTGTCCGTTAAGTACAGGTACGTAGAAAGGACACTCTTACTTAGAAATATTTTACTGGTCACTGCAAAAAATAGTTTGTAAATGATCAGAGAGTCATATCAGACAGTTGAAACTAACGTTAAATTAAGTCTATTGAAGTTCGACATGACAAATTTGTAGTATCCATGTCTTATTTATGCGTATTATAGTTGAACGATACGATCCAAAAATGAGTAAATGGTCAGCTGTAGCATCGATGACAACACGTCGTAAACATCTAGGATGTGCTGTGTATAATGGTTATATATGTAAGTTTGAAATGTTTTTATTAATTTTTCAACAAGCTCGGATAATTTTTTGTTTAGATGCTGTGGGTGGTCGAGATGATGCCACAGAATTATCAACCGCCGAACGTTATAATCCAAAAACAAACCAGTGGAGCGCAGTTGTGGCCATGAATTCGAGGAGAAGTGGAGTACGTAATTACAAATAGAACTCTAAAATGACAGTTAATCTGTTTCAAATTTAGAAACTCTTGTATTTAATTTGAACGTCTAGTCACAGTAAATTTTTCCTTTTTAGGTTGGCTTAGCTGTTGTTAATGGTCATCTGATGGCTATCGGAGGTAAGATATACGCTCATGGCCTCTTTTATAAATCTATGCACTATCTTACTCTTTCTAGGTTTTGATGGTTCAGCATATTTGAAATCCGTTGAATTGTATGATAGTGAACAAAATTCATGGAAATTAAACGGTGGAATGAATTATCGACGACTAGGTGGTGGTGTCGGTGTAATTAAACTACATCACTTGGATTCTATTTTATCGGTGTTGATAACCAATCCAGATGATATTAAAAATCGACCATTATCGAAACTGGTTGACTTATAATGAAATTTTCACTGTTTTTTTTGTTTTTCTTCTGTTCCTTTACTGTCTTTCAATTATTATAGAGTGGTGGTAAAAAAACACGAATAGTATGATGTTGCCTGATTTAGCGTAAAAGGAAAAATCTAGCAATGCAATAACTAATGCCTAAGTTAATGGCACATACTAGTATTAAAAAATTCGTCCGTTTTTATTGAATGTTTTTATGTTGTGATGAAGCTGTTGATTCTTCTTCCTCACCCTGTTTATTATGTCATTTATCAAACAGTAGTAGAGAATCTGAAAGAGTAGCCACTACTTTAATGAGCCTATTTCTAAAATAAATAAAGATATTTTTCGTGAACAATGTAGGCGAAAATTCTGCTAACATACGAGAAAACATTGCATAGAATTTTCTTTATAATTGTTGCCTAACTTTGTTAATTATTTTCTTTTTGCGCTTGATCAGGTTTGATACTAAAATTAGTTTATTTATTTTTTGTTGTTTTTTGTAAATAAGTGTCTATTCTCTTTTTATATTGATCTCTCTATCCACATTTGTTGAACAATGTACATAAATGTAAAAACTCGGCCTCTTTTCTCTGTTTTGTGTCCAAATCTTTTTTTCTTTATTGTATTTAAGAAAATCATAAGAATTTTATTTGAAGTTATAAAATGAGCAAAAAGAGAAAAATATTAGAAGAGTTTTGCTCAAATTAATAGGTGTTGTTTTCTTTTGTGCATATTATTACGATTAATTTAGTTGTTGTTCGACAGATTTGTATAACTCTGGAATTATGAGAAATATTATTGCAAATAGTAGCTGAATATTATTATAGCTCTTATTTGTTATTCATATTCTTGGATAAACTGTTGAGTCAGAGTTCCAAATATGGAAATGATGTGGAGAGTACGTACCCACTGAATAATTAAAAGTTTTGACTTTTGTGAAACATTATTAAAAAATTAGTTCTTCATAGTGCCTCTACGGATTCTACTCCACGGACTATCTTTATTTGACTTGCATTGCCTCGGAGACACATCCGTTTTAGATCTCTCTAATGTTTGACCTCTATCTGCAGTACTGTGTAGCGTGAAGATTTAATATAAATCTGATAAAAAATATTCGATATTGTACTACAGTAGTATAGGCGACGAAGTATCTCGAAGCCTGAGAAGACTGAAATTTTATATCACCTTAAACAAAAAACTTGATGATGGTTGCTATGTCGTCCTCACTAAACTTGCCATAACCTCACTCGAAAACACTTCATATTTTTATTCGTAACGCTCAAGCATTCTTTTATGCATCTGTTTCAAGTGAATTCGAATAAAATTATTACGGATGGAAGTTCTTTTTTGACTATTTGAAAAATCCAATAGGTTTTTTCAGAATTAAAACCGGTTTCAGCTTATGCTCGAATATAGCTGTAAATTTAGTTTCCTAAAGACCTATGCTGAACCACTTTAAACAGGATCTTAGTTCTTGCAGAATATGGATTTTGTTTGCTTACTTCAATGAAAGTCAAATATTTGAAAACAATGCACAATAAGAGGTAACTCAGAAGTTGAGAGCTTTATCCCACTGCAGTTAGCTTTAGACTGGAATCCGACATTTTATCAATGTTCTTAAACAAAGACTTAAGTAAACATTTAGTTTGTTGGATAGGCCTAAGAAAGGGCGAAAGAGAAAATAGCAAAATTTAATCGTAAGCTAAGTTTCAGATAGGTAAGTTGCATAAGACTTTATCTGTACACACTTCTACGGGCTCTCTAATTAACGAAAAAACTGATCTAAGTTTACTGAAAATCTTTTGTAAAACATAGAATTACTTCGAAAATAAAAATTGAGTTTTATATTTGAATTTTTTACAAGTTTTGAACTAACTGTATAAGATTTGGAAAGCATCTCCATACAGGATAGTGAGTGGCAAAACAACATTTATGGCTATTATAAATCATATACTACTCATGATACTAGACAAGTCCTGCTGATACCTTTTCTCTCAATTCTTAAACGGGCATAGGTGCCGTAAAACTTTTCACATCTTATTCGACCTACCCATCTGGAATTTTCTTAAGCTTATATTTGACATTCGCCATTTTCTCTTCATTCTCTCTTAGGTAATGCGTTTTGTTTTAGTATATCGTTTTTCAGTATTCCAGTTAGACAACTTCGAGATGTCTTAAAGTAATGCTTAACTAAGATCATGTCGAAACTTAAGTGCTCACCTAACTTTAAGACTCGCTTAAAAAATGCGCTCCACAGTTTGCAACTTCGATACCAGGTTAATTCTTCGTTTATTTCCTTATTCTTTTTCTCATTCATTCATAAAGTTTTCTTGATTATATGATCTTAAAATGGAATCGTTGTTTAAGTGAAGAGTCTTAATAGGAAGTAGGGGTTGAATTTATTTTGTATTGAGCTTCAAATCCAGTCGTACAAGAAAACCTCTATGTTAATATTCAGCGACACGCTTATTAGCTTAGGTAAACGTTAACAAAATCATTTACTCGAAAAGGTTTAGAAAAATCTATTCCATTTTCCTTCACGCCATCAAACTAAATGAAGCATAAGCATTTCAAAATTGCCTTTCAATTGCAAGAAATCAGCAAGTACTTTTGTTTAGAAGTGTACAGGATTAAGGATAACCTACAGAACATCCTATAAAAAAAGAGCAACCCTACTCTATTTTGAATTAGGTTACCTTGCTCAGATTTATCTTTACGCAATAAGAATGTATAAAAGCAATTATCCCACAAGTACAATCACAGTTTTCTGAAAAATTTGATTTCAAAACTACTAAATGGTCCTAGTTACAAATTCCTCAAGAAGTCCTTCGAGTACAGATCTGTAGGGACAACTTTTTCTGTACAGGTCTGACTGTGTTCACACCTTGTCTGTGAAGTAAACATTTTTTTGAAACTATTTTAGAAAAATATTACATAGCTAGTTTTTCTGCAAGTTGATATGTTGGTCAGCTGTATGCGACCTGAGATCAGAAAATTAAAAGCTTTTTCCTACACAAATCAAAAATATGTTATTTAGTCCATGCTCTCTACAATTGTTTTTTCCTTTTTTTGTGAAAGCAGGGTCAAATGCTCGAAAACTCACCTACATTTTCTTTTGATGTTCAACAGAGAAACTGAATACAACATAGAATGATCCTGCTAGCTCCGGACTAAAAATCAGCAGTAATACTGAGTGGCCTGTTCAATCACTGTGATGGAAACTTGAAAAATTGATGATTTTTATATAGTATGTGCAGTAACCAAGTGTAGGCAGCTACTTCTATGAAAGGTCTATGAAAACAACTAATTTTTTGTTATCATAAAACTAAAACTTGAAGACCCCTAAGTCTCGTTCCTCCGTCGATATTTAATGGTTGTAAGAAAAACTATAATGACGAAAACATTTGAAATTTTAGTCTTTCCATAACTGATGCAAATATGTTCTCAAGTTACAGTTATCTCAGTTCAAGTTACCTCAATGGTTTTCAAATGTTTTGCACTAACCTTGTGCTCATATTATGATCTTTCTTTCTTTTACGTGTTTGTTTGCAGTTATTTTGTCATAATCATCATCGACGATCCAACTCTTTTGGACAATGATGAGCATTAGAAGGTAAGTGTTAAAACAAGTTGAAGTTGTCTATTTACTTTTCAGATTTTTCATGTGCGTGTGTGTAGTGCGCACGTGTGTGTTTTCTTTTGTCACTGTTTAGATGTTGCTCCTCTACTTACATATCGTATTTTTCTAAGGCAGTGACATGTTCCTATTTAGATAGAAATATAAAAAAGCCTTCATCGTATTGTGTGGTTTGGAACGATTAAACAAACGTTTACAATTAGAGAATAACAATAAATTAATGTAAGTTGAAGTGAATATGATCATCATATTGTAGAGTACACAACTTTACATAAATATACTCTGCCTAAAGATATGCGGTACTGCCATCCAATCTCTCAGTCACTGTAAATTTCAGTTTTTGTTCTTTGCTGCAAAAATAACAAGACAGTTTTTTAATAGAATATCCCTAACTGTATTTCCAAATCTATCCGTTATCTCAAACTTCATCCGTTTTTTCTTTAACTAAAAGATTCTCTCTGTTTAGATTTCGTGTCTATCTGATGAATATCGAGAATGACACTATGCAAACAATGAATCCATCAGATTTACAACGATATCAACAATATTCTTCTGGTAATGAAGGAGATGATTCGTCCATTTTACAAGATGGTGTAGCTGGTGATTCATCGTCATCGTTAAATTCAGGAATATCAAATTTAGTAATTCAAGGTCGTGTACCGAAACCCGATGATGAACGAAAATTATTTGTTGGTCAATTGTCATCGGATATAACCAAAGATGATTTATTTAATTATTTTTCACAATTTGGAGAAATTGAAGATATCACAATTAAATATGATGTACCTGGTGGACGTACGAGAGGTTTTGCATTTATTTTATACGATCGAAAGGAATCATTACAACAAGCACTACAATCACCCGAACATTTCATTAATAATAACCAAATTGATCCAAAACCGGCACACAAAAGACCAGGTAAATATATCTACAGATTTAGTAGAATAATGTTTCTATATCTATGTGTTGTTTTCAGCTGTAACAAATCCTGTTAAAAAAATTTTTATTGGTCAATTACCTATTAATTTTCCCAAAGAAGATTTAGAAAATTATTTTCAACAATATGGACCCATAGAAAATATTGATTTACCTCTTGATCGTGAAAAAAATTGTCGTCGCCCATTTTGTTTTATATCATTTAATTCAGCAAAAACAGCTGAAGAAGTTCTTAGACAACAACGACATATAATTAATGGCGTTACAATTGAAGTACGACCAGCCAAACCAAGAGTAAGTGGATAATAATTCTATTGTGTCATTCTACGGATCATAAAAACATTTTGTTCTCGGTTTAGGCACATGACCAGGGTGGCGGCGGTATGATGGCGCCACAATCGATGATGTCCGGCGGAGGAGGCTCATATTATGACGGTGGTGGCAATGCGTATGGTGATAACATAGATCGTTGGAGTCAAGGTGGCAGTTCAGGATCGTACTGGAATTCTGGAAATAATAATCAGAATACACATTCATCCACACAATGGTCACAAGGTACTAAATCTCAAAATTGTTTACTCTATTCCACATTTATGTATATTTTGTTAGGAGCAAATGGTGGTAGCGCATCGCCGAGCAGCTATTCAAATCAATCTTCATCAGTTTATAATATGTATCCACAGCAATCGTCATCCAATTCTTCTCAGTCTTATCCAAATTACGGTCAACAGCAACCAAATTATGCTTCATCTTACGGACAATATATACCAGGACAAGGTGGTTACGGAGGTTATCAAGGTGGATATCATACTCATCAACAGGATCAAATAAATGCGTCACCACTATCAGGTTTAGGTTTTCATCAATCAGCAACATCTTCAAATTCAGGTAAGATACTGCTTGCACCATTTCGAGAGAACGATTCACTTTTCAGTCAGTTAGAAGTGACTCAATTGATTAGAGAGCTGCGGGACGGTCCCAGTTCCAGTCCCGCGGGACTTTTTACGGGACCGCGACCTAGAAAAATCATTTTTACGGGACCAGAACTGGGACCGAGACTTATAGGTCTGCGGGACGATCCCAGTCCTTTCTTAGTTTCTGTGCTTGGTTCTATGTCGGCACTAGTTCTGCGAGAAAGAACTCACAAAATTCTAAAAGTCTTCAATTAATACCAGCCACGCATGCTGTTCCATGTGCCACAACAAATTAATCGATTAAAAGACAGCCCATCTCTCTATCTCTTTTTTCTATTGATCACTAACGCTAATCATGCCAACGATCAAGAAAAAGAACAGAACGATCTTGAAAATAGTGAATGGGGTATAGAAAAGAGAGACAAGGCAAATATAATCATCAGTACAGAAGATAAGAATTCTACCTTAGAAGTTTTCCTCTTCACAGTTTCAAGTTTATTCTGCCACCGCTATTTGAACAAATTTTAATCACCTAAATTGCAGTCAATACAATGTAAAGTACATCATCAAATGTTGGTCATCTCTTTCTGGGTCTTCTTCATATAGCAATTGCAACTTGTTCGTCAAATGAGAGTTCAAATTTTCTTCTGTATGTCTAAAATGTTACGATAGTGGTTTATTCGTAGTTTATTATACATGTGACCGTGTCTAATTCAATATTTATCTCTGAACGCCTGGTTGTTTATCGATCACACGAACATTTGATATTTTCAAATAAATTCCCATTAATATGTTTTGATAAGTTTTGACTCCTATCAACATTTTTCATTTGTTCATACATAGTGGATAAAACTAGTCTTCAGTCATAGTATTTAATTTTGGTTTATGGCAGTCATTGTCAGGAATGCTCAGTTTGTTGCTAGTGTTTGTGGTGTAGGAGTATTTGGTGTTTAAACTGAATTTAAGTCCACTACTTCCTTTGTGATTTTTCATTAAGAGATTGATCGTTGTGATACTTTTGATGATTAGCTTTAGTTTTATCTTTTCGATAAGATTAAGAGCAATCGAAACATGAAAGATTTTCTATAATTTGATACTAAGAACCTATCTCATTTAAAGCATAAATGATCGAGAAGATACATGAAAACTGGACACAAGTAAATAAACGATCAATAAGATTTGCGACATAGTTGAGTAGCTGTTATTACACATGCAACGGTAACGGTAATTTACCGGTTACCGTTGCATCCCTAACCGTTACAAGAATAAACAAATGGAAAGAGAAAGGATGATGCTTGAGTAGGATATAGTAATAAAAGTTATTATCTAAAAACTTCTATACATTTCGAAATTTTTCTTCTGACATCCATTAGTGTACACTGGTAATTCTGGACTCAGCTTAAGCTAAGTTAAAAACGTGTTACTTGTCCAAATTAAAGTCTCTCGATATCATTGATGTACATCAGCCAGTCTCAAATGCCACTGTTACTATTAGGTACATCGAATTCAAATACATGGAATGCCCAGCAGCAACTACAGTATGCTTCCGCTCAACAGCAACCAGCTCAGCCTGCTTATGATCAGCAAAGTTTATACGCTTATTATGCGAGCTACGCTGCACACATGTATAACCAACAACAACAGGAACAGCCTCAACAAACACAATCAGGCATTAGTCCAATGGATCCGTCTTTATCATCGAATAACGGTGCAGTAACAGATGCCGAAGGACAAGTGCAAAAGCAATCAAATTCAGCATCCTCTGCCTATCAGCCGTATCCACAACAACGATAACAAAGTAAAGATCTTTTAGAATTTTAATTTAAACAAAAAAGACTGTTAATTGTTAAACTTTTTCTTTTTTTCATTTCTTTTTTTTTCTTTTACTGAAATATATAAAAAAATCAAGATTATATTTTTGTTGCTTTTTTTGTTCCATCTGTCTATTCCGAAAAGAAAATGTTTGCTCGTTTATTTTTTTTTGTTTGTGTTTGTGTTTTGACAACGATTTTGAATAATATTGTGTGTGTTTTCTCTCTTTTGCTGCCTTCTAGAAACACATACGCTCGTCAATTGAAATGTTAAGCAAAAAATATTTTTTCATTCTGCAGTGTTGATCAAATATTTCTTGCTGAAAATCAGTGATTAATAAACAAATTTGGTCAAAAAATCTCGCATCAATGCCAACTTAGCATCTCTACTTGACGAGCGAATTTTTAATCTATTTTCCGAGCTTGATATATCTTTTCTATGATTTTCGTTTGTTTATTTACAATTTCGTTTTGTTTTCTAACAACGGCAAGTAAAAAAATACTAACAAAGAAAAAAATGTTTTTCTGTTTTGTCAACTGTCTCTGTATGTCTCAAAAGAAAAAAAAAGTTATTTGAAATGTGAATTGAAGACGAAAAAATAAATATTCTGTAATTGAAACTAATGCGACTATTAAAGGAGAAGGAGCTTATTTAACAGCAGAAGTTTTTCGTTATAAAATATTATAATATTCAAAATTAATTTTAAACCACTTTTTTTAGGATAAATTGTGAAATGTACCAGTTTGATGGGAGTCCAAAATTTTTACCAGTTGAAATGGTTATCCATGAGATATGTTCATTTCTATTCTTGCAGATAAATAGCTTAAAATTGCACATATCTCTTAAAACAAGTTTTACGGTTTTCTTATTACAAATCTTGCCATTACAAGTACAATATTTTGGAGCATGCAATCAGTGGCATAGCCAAGATTTTTTAAGAGGTGTGTGTGAGTGTCAGATACACTTTCTAGTGGATTTCAAAGTGCACGTTTCAATTCAGGAGAAAGCGTTTAAGAAGAGAAATGAGTTTTAATTTTGTGCAAACACTTTTGCAACAAGGGTTACATTCAGAAATTCTACGTGGTGTCAGTTTCCTCTAAAATTTACGCTAACAACAGTATGGTAGCTACACATTATAATGGCAGGATCCCATCAGACACACTCGTGCAATAAACTAACAATTTATCTTTTAACTTATAATAAAGTAAAGACGAAGATGTCATACTCTGCTTTTGTTTATGCTAACCGGTTCAAACTAAAACTATTGCAAAGAATAGAAGAAAGAGCTTTTATGCATTCAGGTAATAATTGAAAAAGTTAACATTTTGTGTCTGTCATCTGATGTGCACACTTCTTCTAGATTGAAAAATCCGATCAACTTTAAACGTCATTTCTAACAGAGTTTCCTTTGCAAAAAATACAGTTACAAAACTTCTTTCTTACCACTTGGAAAATGGCCAAGTAAACTAATGAAAAAAGGATATTTTTCTGTCACAATTGAGCTCAATGACTCTTCACGTTTATGGTCAATTAGAAAAGAAATGTACAAAATTTCGTTGAAAAGGACGGGGGTCCACGATTAACGCTAACATATTTTTAAATCTTAAAAATCCTTTTCAGCGCCCCTGGAACCCTTTTAGCAAAAAAAACTCTTCTCGCGTTAAGCGACGTTTTCTCAAAGTATTTACATTATTCAACCTGTTTCACCCAGAGCAAATATCAACTGTTATACACCGTTCGATAGAGAATTTCACGAGCTTCAAAATGATATATAAGATGATCTTAAGAAAATGTAACTGGGTACTCTAAGATCCGGAATACTCGGTAGCATCCCAGGAAATCGGTAGGTCAACGTCGTTCATGTTTATACCGGTGACTAATTTTCTCGTTAACCACTCTACTTTACACATCATTCGAGAGAGAATTTCACTGGCTTCAAAATGATATATAAGATAGTCTTAAGATAATGTAGCTGGGTAGTCTAAGATCCGAAATACTCGGTAGCATCTCAGTAAACCGATGGGTCAACGTGGTTCATGTTTATAATAATGACTTATTTTCTCGTTAACCACTCTTCTTCATTTCGCAGTAGAAAAAAAATTTCGATTGAAATCGAAAATAAAAATGCCACATAAGAACTATTTTCCCAGGATATTAGGAATCCTGGGTACGTCGCTGGCGACGTCTAGGGAGAGAGTCTAGGGGACGCACGCTCTTTCCTTGGAAATTTAACTTGCATTGAAAGACTGGAATAAAATAACAGCTATCAGTGACACGTGTTTGTTCACTCTTCTTTTTACTCTAATCTTTCCTGAAGGTATTATGGCTAAGAATAATAAGAACAATCCCAAGATATAGTAGCACTAACACTACGGTCGCACTGTAGCCTTAACCACGATTAAGCTAATCCTGATTAGTTAATCGTGATTAATTCGCAGTGTGACGGCGACCTTAATCATGATTAACTTTATGCATAATTAAAAGATAAATAGCGTAATCACGACTACCCAGATCGAGCCGTACTCCCGTCGTACGCGCACGTCACACTCTGTACACAACGGGCGCGTGATGCACGCGTGCGTCATGCGCATTTACTGTACGCATGTACTGTTTTAGAGGTTTATCATAGATATCAGATAGACATGTTACTATGAAACTGTAGAGAGAGAAAATCATGTCACGCTCGGTACGCGCACCGTGCATACACTTCCGTTACACGTACCAACCGTGATGGACCTCAAGTGTATGTGACGTACGCGTACAACTGTCGTATCGCCCGATCAGGGTAGTGTTAATCGCTATCGAAATTTTCACCACAGATATTCCAGACCCTATCTCAGGTCCTAAATTTTTTTTTCGAAAAATATGCTTTCCTGCTCGAAATATACGGAAAATGCTGAGAATCACTGGAAAAAACTGACTGTTTCTAAGTGATTTTCAGCATTTTTCGTATATTTCGAGCAGGAAAGCATATTTTTCGAAAAAAAAATTTAGAATCTGAGATAAGGTCTGGAGTATCTATCGTTTCGATCGAGCCATTTTTTCGATGGATCGTAATGTGGCTTAATGAAGACTGGAATTTTTCAGAAAACTCATAGAAGATCATGTCACAAAGTTCTGAGCAAAAAATATTTCGATTTCCTTTTTCGCTCTTCTATCTCTGGTATAAATTTACTTTAAACCTTTATAAATAACCTGGTATAAACTTGAGCTCGATCGGACGTGTGTCCCGCATTTGGCAACAAGGTGAAAAAAGGGAGGGGGTATCCTTAATATTTTTCCCATCAGATCAACAATTTTTTTCTAAAATTGTTATCTTTTTACTCTATACTTTACTACTGCTATATCTTCGGACTGTTCTTATTATTCTTAGCGATACCACCTTCAGGAAAGATTAGAGTAAAAAGAAGAGTGAACAGACACGTGTCACTGTAATAATAGCTGTTATTTTATCAGTATTCGATTTCAATGTTAAAGTAACTTGAAATTGAATTATGTTGAACTGTTGCTGTGGCAGCAATCAAGTTGATTTGTAACCAATTTGATTGCAGAAAATCAGTTTTTTTTTTTTCTGTTTTGTTTTAACACTTATTTTTCTAAAGTAAAAAACGATATTCTCTTTCCTATAAAGAGAAATGAAAAATAGAACAAAATTGAAACGGAGTTGGTAGGAACTATCGCAACACACGAGCTACAAGACTAGAAAATGTATCTGACACTCACACACACCCCTTAGAAAATCTTGGCTATACCACTGATTGCATGCTCCAAAATATTGTACTTGTAATGGCAATAAATTGTTAGTTTATTGCACGAGTGTGTCTGATGGGATCCTGCCATTATAATGTATAGCTACTATACTGTTGTTAGCGCAAAGTTTAGAGGAAACTGACACCACGTAGAATTTCTGAATGTAACCCTTGTTGCAAAAGTGTTTGCACAAAATTAAAACTCATTTCTCTTCTTAAAAGCGTTCTCCTGAATTGAAACGTGCACTTTGAAATCCACATTTAGTAAGCTTTTCGAAACTTTTTGAAAAAGTTTTCACAATCTTTTGTTTCCGAGTTATTAATGTTTTATTGATCTCGAAAACTGTGTTTATTATACAAAAAAAAAGACAGCATTTTTAGCAAACTTTAATGCGATTGCGGTAGAGGAACTGTAATAATATTAGTTTGAATATCAGTTTGAAGGGCAAACATTTCTCTACGAAACGGTATGTCGCGTCTCAATACGGCTTTCTCTTACAAAATTATAAGGGTTCTACAAAAAGCTTTATTTTTTCAAAATTCGCATTCTTTATAAAACTGACTATATTCACATGGTATGAGACTTTTGGAAAAAGTGCCCATAACTTTTTGTAATAAAGAAGTATGAAACTGCGCAAAATGCCATTTTGTAGAGAAATGTCTGGCCTATAATCCGGTATTCAAATAAAAAGTTGATTCTCAATTTATCATCAGTGGTACAGCATAGAAAATCGTCATCGTCCTTTATATAAACACAGTTTTCGAGATTATCAATAAAACATTAATAACTCGGAAACAAAAGATTGTGAAAAATTTTCCAAAAAGTATCAAAAAGCTTATTAAATGTAGATTTCAAAGTGCACGTTTCAATTCAGGAGAAAGCTTTTCTTAAGAAGAAATGAGTTTTAGTTTTGTGCAAACAGTTTTGTAACAAGGGTTAGTTTAATGAACTGACTACTTCAGATTTGAAATAGTTCTAACGAATTCTAGTTTAGGATTAAAATTTCGTACAACTCATATACCAGTAGCGGATCTAGAATTTTCTTTGGTACATACAGCACACAATAAAAGTATGAGGTACATGCTATCATCACAGAAACAAATTTTTCTAAGACAGTTCTGCTGAGTGAAAAATAACTTTTTTGTTCGAAAGGTACGTGCGGTCGCACGTACCACACGACGGCTAGATTCATCACTGTCATATGTGGTATTTCAGCAGCAGTTACTTATCAAACCCTGATTGCCACCGATGTTAAAACTAAAAGTCATTTAGTAAATACTTTTCAAATTCATTTTTGAATCTCGATGGACCGTTTTCTCCTCTCAATGCAGTTCTACCTGACATAGATAATTTTTGAGATGGCTATTCCAGAAATTTATTCTGCAAGCATAAGTCTCAATAAAAACAAAGATAATGGGAATAGATGACGTACCAGTTGAGTTTCTTCAGAAAACAGCAGAAATCATCTCCGGTTGAAAATAAAGTTCGGAAATTCTTTGAGACTTGCACACCAAGGCCGAAGTTGAAGCGTTCAAGCAGCCACTGTGTCTCGACTGAAAAATAGATCTCAAAACAAAATGAGCCATTTTGTAGAGAATTGAATTCTCTATTCAATAGTATGTTTTCAAAACTTTTTGAACAAAATATCTAGGTCAGAAATTTTAAATTAAAATTTTTATATTGAAAATTAAATTTTTCTTCAAAGAAAAAGTCAGATTCGTGATCAGCATGAAAAGCTGCGTCTAGTGAGGTGCTCCTATCGATTTTACGCTGAGAAAAATTCAAAAAAAACTTGATCAACGAAGTGTCGCGTTACATGGACAAGCACTCCAGCTCCAACATATTTTTAACTCGTCAATGTCTCCAGGGTCGCAAATAGAAGCAGAACATTAGGAGGATGTGAAACAAAATTTCTCTTTGAGATAGTGTGAAATTAATAAAAAAAGCTTTTGTGCGAGGAATAATGGATAAAATAACAACTTTTTCAGTCATTGGGGAGGGGGGACGGTACAACCTCCCGTTATTTGCGCCTTTGAATGTCTCACAGAAAATTTCAACTGTTTGAAAAATGCCGTCATCATACTAATATACGGAAAAAGGTGATCCTGTCTTGATAGAAAACTATCAGTCTATATCCTTATTGGCAAACGTGAGTAAGGTAATGGAAAGAATAGTTTTTGATCATTTAGTAAGTCATCTGAACGAGAGAGACACAGTTCAGATTTCAAACAAAATCATCAACAGTATATGCATTGACTTACATTTCTCATAGTATTAGTTTACTTATAGATACGAATATAAAAGTAGCTGGAATCTCTTTCGATAAGAAAACTTTTGATCGAGTCTACCACAAGTTATTAATAAAGAAACTGATGCTTGCTAAAATATCGGGCGATCTATTACAATGGTTTACATCATATTTAGAGAATCGTGTGCAACGAGTCAAACAGTGACAACGGTAAAGGTATGGAACACAACTTTCTAATTGTGCAATTCTGTATCCTACAGTAACGGACGGCCCATAGCAACACTAAATGTTAATACATTTTTCTATCACTTCATATTTATAAAAAAAATTTCTTTTATATATCAAACGATAGAGAATTTAATTATCTACAAGACTGTATATTCATTTTTAAGATTCATCTTTGATGTTTGACGTAGTAACTCTAACAAGAAAAGCTCCAAATTATTTAACTGCAATTTTTTGCGCAAAACTTCGCCAAAAATCACTTATTCAATGAAACAAGGTTTACCACAAAATTTAGCAGGAAATTCTCTACAATATGATGGTTTTTTTTTAATGAGAAATAATGATTTTTCAGATGACGTCTTTTTTGTGCTAGATACTTCGGTGAACTAGGAAGTTTATCCATTAAAGCCACTCATAATTGAAATAAATTACCTTCAAGTAAACTATTTTGTAAAGCATGAAATGCTTCACCATTTGACATTAATAAAGTTATTTCAGATTTTTTTGTACTCATTATACAATCTTGTAGAGAATTAAATTATCTATCGTTTGATATATAAAAGAATTTTTTTTATAAATAAGAAGTGATAGAAAAATGCATTAACATTTAATGTTATTTATTATGGATCACCCTTTAAAAACATTTTGTAAGCAGTTAACTTGACATATCAATAATATTTATTGCTACAATGATCCCACTCTTTTCATCACCTACTGGAACATCTGAATTACATGTACTGAACGCCGAATAAAAACTCATTTTTTTAATATAGATAATACAAAAATTTCAGTTTATGATATACCAATGCAAAATAAATGTACGGATAATATTGAATTATTGTTGATTAAAACAAAAAGAATCTAACAAGCAAGTGTTCATCCATGGTCGTTGTTTATTTTGGGATAATTTTAACACTTCTTTTGAAACCTTTTTCATCATTTCTTCAATTGATATGTTCGGTGTTGATATATGTTGAAGAAGAGCTGATGTAAAAAGGCTGTTCTCTCCCGAAACATTGCTGGCAATTGAAATAGTACCAGGATCAGATGAAAAAATTAATACGTATTCTGAATTTTGAGGTGTACGAACATTGGCTGATAAGCCTTTACTTGTTCCATAAACAGGCATAATCGGTAAAGATGATAGAAAGCCGCTAATGTCTTTTGATTTCCACGTATCGTTTTGTTCATCAGCTCGACATGCATCCAAAATGACAATATTAACCAGATTTCGATGTTGATTTAAACGTTTTAAAACATCATCAAGACAAATAAAATCGTATTCAGCGGAATAATGACTAAAACTATGATCGTTATTATCAAACGAATCTACGGGAACTAAATAATTACGACCCTAAACGACATAAACTACATCAGTAAGCGTAGTTTCAAGATAAATTCGGAGATTTTATCATACGGTTTTGAATGAAACTAACTAAATTGACTTACTACTATGACACTCATCAAAAATAACTAATCAACTTACACCTCAAGAACGAAAGTAAAGTAACCTGAACGACTCGAAACATGTTTCTTATAGGTTTTCGACAATGCTCTTTCCAGTGGCATCATTTTTAAATATTGAGAAAGTTTTCTGAAAGGTTTTCCATAGACTGGATCTCTGGAAAACTCCTTAGAAAACTTTTTCAAAGCCCAACTCTCATGGCATTAGAAAGAGGATCATGAAAAATCTATAAAAAAATGGTTCATGAAATTTTAGTTCACGCATAAAGCTAAAGTCCGCCTGCTCTAGCAAAAAATGCCCACTATGCGCGGTAATCTAATTTTTCGGTAAATTCATCGTACCATTACTCCGGTAAAGAGGCTTTTACCGTTATCGACGGTAAATTATCGGTTACCGCACATCCTTAATTATGACTGATCGATACACCACTAGAGTATTCTTTTGAACAAATTAAACAGCTCATATTCTAGTTCAATGCTGGCTAATTCAAGAATTTTTAGACGTAGTATTCTAGAAATTGCAGAGTACTGTAATCGAAAGAACATGTCAAAAATGCAAAATAATCTTGTTTCTGCTGAAAATGTTGTTACACTAAGTTTTGACTTTTTCGTACAAATTCAAAGTAGCACAAATTACCGCTGCGCATAAAAAAAGTATATCAGAATTACCTTTTCTTCCATTCCATGACCGGAAAAATACAACAGTACAATATCATTACTTCGAATTTTGGCTTGAAACAATTTTTCACTCCTTTCCATTTGTCGTTTATTAGCATTTTCGACTAGGGTACATTCAAAATTCATTTTTGTTAATATTTTAGCCATATCTCTTGCATCTTTTACACAACTATTTAATCGATTTAAATATTCATCGCTACCAAATATTAATGCTAAACGGCGGCGACGACAAGATATTGTAGGAGCCAACCGTTTTGAAATTTGAGTCGAAGTTTGATTATTATTATGATTTAATTGAAAATGTTTAATTGACGGATAAATAGATGAGGTCGGTGTTGAGTATTGTGTTTTTGCAATAAGCTAAAATATACAAAAGAAATGTAATGGACTATTAAGCCTTCAAAAATACTAAAAAGAAGAAAGTTCAAACGTACACAACCATTGTCAGCTACCAAATCTTTAGAATTTGTATGTATCATTTGATCTGATAATGAAATTTCCGTAGTTGAATCAGTAGCAGCACCTATTCGTTTATTCCCATCTCCTTTGAAACTTGATGTTTTTTGTTCGGATTTTTGATGTACCTTTTTTGCATTTTCCGTCATATTTTGTTGTTTTGACTAAAATAACTATAACGACGTTAAACTCTCCATTTTTGTCGAAAATGTGAGATGTGGCTATATCTATTTTTACTTTTGATTGTTTCAAAACTGTACGCTTTTCTATATCATCTTCATTATGTGTTTTCTTCGATTTGGTTCCATTTTCATTCAAATTAATTTTCGTGATTGATGATTGTTTCGAAGCCTGATATTTTTTCTGAAGCAAAAAAACGTGAACAAGTAGCTGCAAATTTCAGGTAAAACAAAATAACTTACCGAATTCGGCCGTGTTCTCTCCGCTCTGCTACTTTCACTACCCATCTTGAACGTATGTAATCTATAATGGAATTTACTTACTCATCTGACTCCAGCATTTTCGATTGATATTTTTTGGGAAGATAATTTTTGATCAGCAAAATTAATGAAATGGTCAGCAAAAATATATAGAAATGGCAGCGAAAATATTGAAATGGTCAGCAATTATCTATAAAATGGTCAGCTTTTTATATAGAAGAGTCAGGAAAAAATTCAAATGGTCAGGAAAAAATTAACATTTGGTCAGCGAAAAATCCAAATTTATCAGTAAAAATGCAGATTTTATCAGCAGAATAAATAAGTTTTATTCATATAAAGATTAATTTAGTATACAAAAGATAAATTTAAATAAAATTAAAAAAACACAGAAGAAATAAGAAGGAATCCAAAAGAACGGAAAAATTCCATTAGACATGATACATATGAACAATAACACATAGAGAAAGAAAGTAGCTACTTGTCAACGGAAAAGATGAAACATATGTTATGTATAAGAGAGGAAAAATTCACATATATGTGATGACAGAAAAGGGAAAATTCAACTATATAATGAGTCAGTACCCATTGCGACACTTTTTAAAGAAATCTGCTATTTTCTTCTATTTATTATCTGTTTTCATCGAAAAATCAATTTAAATCGATGTTTTGGATGTTAAACGTTAAAAATTGATTTATTATTTTTTTTAATGCAAAAATTCATTTAAATTCATTTTTTCTTTGAAGAAAATCTATTTAAATTCATTTTTATAGAATTCTTTTAGAAAAATCTGCTTAACTTAATTTTTAAAAAAATTCATTTAAATTCATTCTGGGTAATATTTCGTGCGAAAAATCTATTTAAATTCATTTCTTTCTCGATGAATCTGATTTTGGTTTTTGTTAAAGGTTAATTTGAGTTTCTTTTTTCTCCAAATAAAAGATCAAATGCACTTAAATAGATTTTCTCAAAAACTAAAACCAAATGCATTGAGATAGAAATAAATTTAAATAGATTTTCCACACAAAAAGTTACGAAAAATGAATTTAAATGAATCTTTTTAAAAATAAATTTAAGCAGATTTTTCTAAAAGAATTTTAAAAAAATTAATTTAAATAGGTTTTTCTCAAAAAAAAATTGATTTTCCATGAAAAAAATGGCACATTTCTTCGAAAAGTGCTGCAATGGGTAGTAGAATGAAAGGAAAATACCAAATAAGAGAAAGAAAACAACAAGAACACATACATAACAAATAAGCGGGTAGAGATGTGTGAATCACAACCTAACAATATATATGAACAACTTAAGGGAAAATCAACGACACTTGGAAGAAAATATGATAAGAAGAGAAAATACCTGAACTATATCAAGGGAAGAAAACGTTTGGAAAATACCCCAATGCGAATGAAAGAAAAACAGAAAAAAAAAGTGAATCACCTTATAACACATTCGATTTTTATACTGACCCTTTCATTTAATTTACTAATTTTTAAATATATTGGCCAACCAAATTATTTTAATAACTGATTATTTGAATAAAATACTGATCATTTATTCAATCTACGGATCATTCATTTATTCTGCTGACCATTCATTTATTTTACTGATTTTACAATTATCTCGCTCGCTGACCATTTCCTTTATTCTGCTGACCACTTAAATGATAGCCATATTTTTTATCATCCTTATTTTTCTATGTATTTTCCTATCCTCACAAAATGCAACGAGAACATTGTTTCACTCAGTTCTGTTGCTTTTTCAATGTATCATGATATTATGAGATGATTTCAGACAAAAATATATGAACTACCGTACTAAAACATAGAGTATTCTCTGGTTATTGTCCAGTCCGTTATTCAAAGTGTCAATCATTCTTCTGTTTTTGCCCTTATCTATTTCTATCTGTATATAGACACTAAGAATAACTGAATTTTTATCTTCCTATTCTAAACATTAAGAGTCAAAGGTATTATTGGTGTACGTGTTGATAAAATAATGTTGATTTATTACCCTGAAGGTATCCTTGACTAATGGTCACTTTCTTTCATTTTTGATAGAGTATAATAGGACAATAAGGATAAGATCAGAAAAGATCTTGGTAAAAATGCATAATGGATCCCGTATACAAAAATTTGACTAAGATCAAAGGCGGCACGGGAGGCGGCATGAAAGTGAGAAAGCCGACAAAGAAAATCGGGATCTTTTATGGGTTTTTTTCATACAAGTTTTTGTATACGGAATCAATTCTGCAGTTTTTCCAGAATCAAACTATTACCGTTTGGCAATAGAATAAGCGTTTTGTACAAACCATTTTGAGTAACTCCTTAATTTTTGGAGTTTCAAGTCTCTGCAAGATAAGCTAGTTGTAAACGGATTACGGAAATGCTCATCAGGACAACTTAGTAACCACAACAATGACTTGTGTATGATCCGTTTATCTGACTGAACACAACTGGTAGTTCACTATTTATTATGATTTAAAAACGAGCAATTATTCAATTAATTTAATCAGTTATTTATATGAACTTGCGAAAAAAGACTAATATAAATACTTTGATCGTATCTACAAGAAAGGAGAATTATGCCACATATTAAAAATTATTCATCTTTTTTTCTTTATGTTATTTTATTTTCAAAATTTGATAATATAACTTTTCGTTGTCGGGTTAAGTGGGATCCGTTCACCCAGATTTTTCGCTCAGTTTGTAGAGCACATTTTGAAACCTACGAATCAAAATTGTTTTAATTTCCCAGAGTTCGAGTTTTTTCAGAAAAAAATTTTGAAGTTACTTAGTAATTTTCTGCCCATTTTTAAAATTTCTATAGAATTTTTGTTTTTTTAGATAGAACGCTAATTCCTGTGCCAATCGCTCGAGCGCATCGAGTGGAAGAATTTTTGAAATTTTGAAAACTCGATTCTTAAAGCCCAAAATACTGTTTTTAATAGTCGAATTTTTCGTAAAATCATGTTTTCAAAATTTCCTCCGCTTAACCAGTGTAGGATTTAATACTGAACAATTTTTGTTCCCACAGTTTTCTTCTATAACGTTTTCCTGAAGTGAAACTCTGTGCAAGATCCTGGATGGTTTTGCGCTCCCGGACTCTGAAAAATCGCTCTGAAAATCTTTATTTTTTTCGATATTTGACACGTTCATTCGAATCCGTATGTGAAAGTGTCTATGTTCTATGAGTTGAAGATTTTCTGAACACTATCCGCTGGATCAGAAGAAAAGAGAAAGTGGCGTAAAAAATTTGAGCGTCTTTTCTCCGTAGTGCAGCGTCTCTGTATTTTCACTTTTAAAGATTGACCTTAAGAAATTTAGCTACAGCAAAGTATTATATCATAGAAAAAAACATGATAAACAACTTCTACGCTCACATTTCCGCTCCAAAATGCGTTCTCGCAGAGACACTATCCAAAACGTACACTTCTGGCCCCTAAAACCCAAGTTCTTAAGGTCAAATCCGAATTTCTCCGCCAAACCTTGTTGAAGAACGATAAAAATCGTTCTGCATACACATCTCGATGCGCTCTATCGATTGGTTGCAAAACCAAAGTTTCAAACTGAAAAGTAAAAAATTTTAAAAAATGGGCAAAAGAGGCCGAAAAAACTTAAAAATTTTTTTCTAGAAAACTACAAGTCTGTAAACCTGAAAACTCTTTTCATATATATTTTGAAGTGTCCTCTACAATGTGGCAAAGTTTGAACCAAATTTAAATGGGAGGACCCTCCTTAAAACTTTGTTACATCCGTGAAAAAGTTAAAAAAGTTGTTAATTTTTGTTTTTTCGTTTGTACTGGAGATTTATGGTATTCTAAAGAGAATATATACACAAATGAGTTCACTTTTTCATTTTCGAGTCCATTTGGCATCCATCTTGAGATGTAGTAAATATCTTAGTTACTGTAGCAAGAATAAAAAAACTTCAGGATCTTAATTTGCGCATAACTAAATCTTTCATCCAATCGATTGCGTCTTACCAATGCAACGAAAGTACACGAAACAAGAAACTTTCTTTTACTTCAAAAATTGCGATCAACGTTTTTGTACGTGGAACTTTTTTGTACACGGTTATTTTAAGATCATCGCATATCCGCCCCTACAAATAAGTATCTAATATTTTACAAAACAAACTTATCATTTTTTACAACAGTTTTTATTTCAATCAGAGCAAGTTTACAATGTGTTTTTACAATATTTGAAGTTCGTACTTCATACTCTTTTTATGTCCCTGTTTCACAACGTTTGTCCATGCTTTTGTGTTAATCCACATTGACTAAAATAAGAGCATAGAGTTTTTGACTGCATCAAATTATAGGCTTTTAATGCTAATTGTTTCATTTCTTTTTATCTGTATCATGAGACATTGAAC
>CAJNOQ010001035.1:0-36896 GCA_905250885.1 Didymodactylos carnosus | reverse complement strand
TATCCATTGTATTCTACTTTCCCTATAAGGCTAACGCTGTTCTCTCTCATTATACTAGTCAGCGTTTCTTCCTGTGGTGATTGTTTCATATTATATGCGAAATCTAATGTATATTCATGATCAAAGGAGTACTCATTAGAATGGAAAATTGCTTGAATGTTTTCAAATAAGTTTTTGGCGACGTCTTCGTCTCTTGTACAATATCCTAAAGTCAAACTGTCTGATGGTAGATTTTTTCTTATCAAATTGGACAGTAGGCGGTTCACATTATGTGAATTGAAGATCTTCCTGTTGTTTTTGCTTTAACAAAAAGTTGGTAGCAATGAGATAAAACAGTAAATCTACCTTTTCTCTCTATGTCTATTTATTTCTCTCTTTCCCTCTAATTACTATTTCTTCTCTTACTCGAGGGGAACAAGTGTGTGTGTATGTAACAAATGTTTTGAGTTTTTTCTCGCCACAGGAAGAAACGCTGACTAGTATAATGAGAGAGAACAGCGTTAGCCTTATAGGGAAAGTAGAATACAATGGATACCAACAAAAATGCATACAGTGAGAGATATATGCGATTTTTTCTACTATAACAAAAAATCTTGTATCTCAAGAAGTAAAACTGGTGAAGATTTGAGACTTTCACAGTAGTGAGTGTCTTTGTGGCCCTAGTTGGTATACAAGTTTCAAGTGTATACGATGTTATTTGGCTGAGATATGAATTTTTCTATTTTGGCCGATTTGTGCTCGGAAAATCAGAAAAATGGCTCGAATTTTCGAAGGAAGAGCTTTCTGAATAAAACCTCTTAGGTTTTTTACTACCACCAGGTAGGCAATCGATCCATGTGAGTTACATTGGAAAAGGACGGTTACACCTGAGAAGGTTCCCTCGTAAGTCGTGAAGACCAATGTTGGTTTAATATGCTTTAGTATTTAGGATCTAGATGTCTATGCTATTGAAGGAATCATCTCGTTTTATCATTTTTATTTTTTGAAATTTTCCAAAGTACAAATTCTTACCTTCTGCTTACTGCTGTTTACTTTAAAAAGTTTTTTTTGAAAAATAAAATATGACACAGGGTCAAGATAATTCTCTACTTTAACATCAATATAACTTCTATTCGATGTGATGAACGAGAGACGGTACTATTCAATAAACCTAACAGATTATATCCGGATTATGATTGTTTTCGCAGACTTTTTATCGATGGTAACAATACAGTATATAATATTTGGTACCAATAACGTGAAAAAATGAGTCATATGAGACTAGAAGTTATTCCCAAGTGACGATCAGAAAAACATGCTATTAAAGTATTTAATCAAACACTTAATATAGATATGAGTTTAATTAACACAGTGGATGGTTATTGTCTCGAATGAAAAACATACCTATTATACTGAAAAATTCTTCTATAAAGCATTACATAGTCACAAAAGAGATATATTTAATGGTGTTGTTGTGACAAAATGTTACCATTAGCTTTCGTTTTTTGTTAAAATCAAATTAGAATTCGTTTTTTTTTCTTAGATGGTCTATTGACTAAAAGAAAAAACCCAGAAAACACGTAATCAAAAACTGATTGATCATCTTCATAAAAAAAAAGAATATTAATAATTACAAAATCTAAGTATAGTGTTTAGTCATAAACGCGAATAAGAGGGTGTTCTTAAACATTGTGATGAAGATATAAAATCATTTTATTAGCCTATTTATCTGTTAGTACGTGTAATTTCGATAATAAATCGATTTAGAAACAAAACATAATTGCTTTAGAATTGGTTAATTACAAAATCAAAAATAGATCATGTCAATGTCGGGTGTTAAAATGTAATTTCCTTATTTACAAGTTTTATGCTATAAATAATCTCGAACAATATTGTTAATCTAAATTTGGCGTCTGTTAGCTAATCATATTAAATTTAAATTTAATAAAGATTATTAAATATTTTTTTGTTTGTTTAAGTTAGATTCATTTCTAAAAAGTAAAATATTCAATTTTTTTCTACATTTAGAAACGTATTAAACGTTTACAAAATAAAAAATAGAAGTAAAGAAATAGTTAATTTATATTTAATTCTTTATTAAGATTTGATATATTAAAGAGGATCGAACGAGAATTTGTCCAATTAGACTAGAGAAAGAGTACAAAAAAAAAGCAGGATAACCTACACACGATAAATGACATGTTTTGAAATTACGAAATAAATTAGTCTATTTCTTTTTTTTTTTTTTATTATCCTTAAACTAAAATCATAGTGCGAAACAAACGTCTGACAGTTATATGAAGAGAAAAAGAATCTTTTTTTTTTTTACTGTATCGTGTGCTATATCTAATTTCATATTTTGTGAGTTTGGACAAAAAAAAAAAAAAAAACAGCAAGCCGGAAGTCATCAGTGTAAAATTGAGTGATGCATAATTAAATGAATATAAAAACAGAATAGAACATGAAAATAAAAAGCAAGTCTCTATCATTTAATCATAGTTCATATTTTGAATAAAAAGGTTTCCGTTTTCTCGTGTTTGTAGTTCAATCTAGATCAAATAGTATTATCCATGAGAAACGTGTATAATAATTATTATTTTTTTTGTTTCAAACAGAGGGTAAGTTATATAACTTTCTTCTTGTTTGGCTAATGATCTTTACAACGGGCATATTTTTGTATAATGTCAGTTATTCTTTTATTTGAAACATATTATGTTTACAATAAAACAAGTTTAAACTTAATTTTGAATAAAATACGTGTATATAACTTTTATAAAAACAAAAAACAAATTTAACAAAACAATAATACCTTTAAGCTTAATTGATCTAGGTTATCATGTTTACATTATGGTTTTTATTTTTTTATCAAAAACAAATTTAAACATATTTATTATTTAAAACGGAATATATTTTTAAAAAAAGAAAAATTGCATTTTTTATCAAAATTAATAGGCCATATAAAATAGGACAAACAATGGGTTATAATTTGTTTTTTTTTAGAAATCATTTTGCTTACTTTAACGATGAACAAAGAACGAGGAAACGTGTATCAATAAGATTGTGATTAGCGTAAAAATTGTTGCCCGATTCAGATTTATTAAAATATTGAATGAGTGAAAAATGTTTTTGTACAAAAAACAAAAACAAATACTCGTTTATTAAGAGAAACTGATTCATTAAATGTCAATTTTTCTCGAATAAAATTGAACATTTATTTTTATATATATAAAACATAGTTTGATCGACAATGAACCGTTAAATATGATTAGAATCTAGTCAAAATTCGCATTTGTTTGAAAAGACTATTCATAAAAGAAGACAAAAAACAAAACAAAAAAACAAACATTTTATTTTTTAATAATTTAAAAAAAAAGAATTTTTAACGATGGAAAATATGATATTCGAGATCACCATAATCAATTACATATATTTCAACTAAAGTTATGTTTAAAATTTTATAAAAAATTATTTTTAGTTTTTTTTTCCTTAAAGAATCTAGATGAATCTTGTCTATCTAACAAACAATTGAAATGTTTTCTTAAACGCAATAATACAATTAATTAATTTTTCCGTCAATGTAATTTATTGTTTGATCTGAGGCTGTTATTTAATAAAAAAAAAAAAAGAAGAAAAAAAACACACAGCAGCTCTAAAAAAGAAATTACTTTGAATATATAGATATGTGATATGCCGTCGAGTTTCGATTATTAGAAAGAAGAATGAAAAATAAAAAAATAAAAAATAATAATAATGTAGAGATGCATGTTTCACAGTATTGCCTGTATCTTGTTTATATATTTCTTTTCAATATATCTAGTGCCATCATTATTAGAAAGGCTCCTATACACGCATAAAAGCAAAAAAAAAAAAAAAAAAATACAAATATACCCATCTTTTTAGCATAATTGAATATAATGTCTCCTCTTTTTTTTTCTCTCCATAGTGCATTGTCAAAGCATTTGGTAAAAAGTTTGTGAGTATGCTAGTACTACTGATAAGTTAAAAATAATGAATAAAAATTGTTATTTTAAAAATTTTTTTGTTTTTTTGTTTTGTATACACAAACTACAGGTAATGTTGTTTCGTCTCTTATATAATTAGACCAAATTTATATATTCAACCAATTAAAATGTGTCATTTTAAAAGATTTATCTGTAAGTAGAACAGTATGATGTTATATCTATAAGAAGCTGTTAAAAACTTAGCTTGATATCGTAGTCATGTGCAAAGAGATTTAGAATAATAACATGTATAGACCCGATGGAATCGAAATAACGATTGAGTATTATAATATCTTAATATGTCATATTGAAATAGATATAAGAAAAATATCCGATTCTTTTCTTTTATATTTTATATGATCACTATTATAATAAATTGAGGAATTTTTTTGTTTTTTTTGTTTTTTCTACTTCACAAAAACAAAAAAACATACAAAAAAAAAATAAAATAAAATAGAAAATAATTTCACATATTTTTTTCTATCATAATTGTAAAAGAGAGTGTATATACGAGTCTGACTTCTAGATCTTTATGTCATCCATATGATTTTTGTCTTTCAAAAAACAAAAAAAAAAAAAAAATAATATATTTTTTTTTAAGGGTGTATTATTACTCAAGATGATTAATGCATGATATATAATACTCGAAAAAAATACTTATTCTCAGAGACACAGAGGTACTCATGAGTTAAAAGTTGATTTTACTGGCACATATGTATTCATTTATTATTATCATTATAGATTGAGAGAAAGAGATGTCAATTTGTAGGTAATAGGATAATGTTATGTTAAATGTGTTTTTTTTTTCTTCTCATCGAACATGGAATAGGTAAAAATTTATATATAAATAATTTATAATACTACAAAAATCTCTTATGATAAAGACTAACTTAACTGATCTTTTATTTAGATTGTCAGTGATCACTTAATGAATCAGTTTAGTCAGAATAATCTATATATATATACGTAGTTTATTTATTTTTTTTCTCAATATTTTAATATACCCATAATGAAATACTTTATTTTTCAATCATTAATACTAAATGAAATGTGCAGATGTTGTCGATAAATGTAGAGATTTATTTTTAGATTTAGTAATGAAATCAAATCTTAGATAACTAAATTCTATGAGATATCTAATTAATCATCAAAACACTTGTCTATTATAAACTACAAATAAATGATGATCTATACTAGCATATATTTTTTTATACTGGTTTCTTCTATCAAACTGCGTGTATGTGTGTGTGTGTATATCTTTACTTTTACTTTTCTTTTTCTTTCTTTTTATATAGATGATTACTATTTTCTAATCTTATAAGTTGAAACAAATATGGCTCAATCAGCAACACGTCCACGTTTATGTCGATCATCATATCAACCAAATATGTTAGAATACATTGATACTTGTCCTCAAACAACATCATTAAATGAATTATTTTCAACAAAATTAAATTTATCATCATTGGATCAATTTAATAATACAGTATTAGATCAATATTTTATTTATATGTTATGTCAAAAAATAGGTGAAGAAAATGATCATACAAATTTATTTCAATTAATTCATAAAATATTAATAAAACATGGTCAAATTTCAAAATCAATTTTTGAATATTCACCACCATCATTATCATCATCAAATACATTATATACTACATATCAAGCAATTTATAATAGTTATGCAAATTTTATTTATAATGAATTTGATCTTAATGTTTTACTTGAAATTGGTTGTTTTCTATTGAAATATCGTTTGTGTGATATATTTATATCAACAATAAATAAACAATCCAATCAACGTATTAAATATATTGGATTTTTTATTGAAATTATAGCATTTTATTATATTTATTCAAATCATCATGAATTTTATAAAAATAATCGACCAACAATGAATGAACAATTTTTTCAACGAAAAAATTCGTTAACAACAATTGATCAAACATTACAAATAACTACATTATCTAATTTAAAGTAAGAAATATTTTATTTTTTCTAAAATTATATTGATAAAAAAAATTTATATTAAATTTTAGTCCACAACAATCTCAATCGGATAATGATTTATTTGAAAAATTTCTCACTGCACTATTTAATAATGGTGAAATTCAATTTGAATTACGTCAAATAAAAAGTCTATTACAAACGGATGCTTATCATTTTTTAAATAAAAAATTAGAAAATAAAAAAGTAGGTTTTATTCAATTTATTGAAACAATTAATAAAAAACATCGACAAAATATAAGAGAATCAACATTAAAATCTTTATGTCGTTTTCATATGAAAATGTGTTTAAAACAATTTCCAAATGATATTAGACAATTAAATACGTATATATCAGAACATTTACAAAAATATCTTTCGTACGATAATAAATATGTTTTTGAATCAGATGTGTAATTTTAATTGTATTCTATTTTTCTGTAAATTTTATTTATATTTCAAAAGAAATGGTGATTTTTTAAAGAGTATTCCAATGGTTTTTATTACCATAGAGGTCTTTTTTACCGTACAGTCAATCACTCTTGGATTTCTTTTTCTATATTGGATAGTTTGTATGAACGAATGATTACTTATACTTGTAAAATTCATAGTTTACAAGTTACTTTTTTGATAGTTAAATATCCTATTGTAAACAAATTCTTTAATTTTGTAAAATCTAGTTTGATCACTGTAGAAATCTGACGATACGGACTCCTCCAAATTATATATATACTGGCGAAATAGTCTCTCCCTCTTTTGATTGATATCATAAGGTCCAACTATAACGTCTGCTCTCATTCTAGGACCTTTCTGTAAAGTGTATGAATAAATATACGTAGAATATCCTTAGAGATTTATATGAACAAAGGAAAAGTTGAAAAATGGGAACGCAATAAAAACTAAAGAATTTCATAAATTTTATTCAATTATTTCAAATTTCATTTCCTTGATAGACTGTTGTAAAATTCAAGAAGAGAAAAAAACAATATAAAATATCAGGTAAAATATGTTTACTGTAATAGATGTAAGAAGAAATAATTAACTTGTTTTTCTTTGTCGTACGTATATTATTGTTATTTATGTTTTGTTCTGAAAATGTACTTTTAACAAAATTTTTTATAATATGATGTGTCCTTCGAAAAAAAAATTTATGCTTATTATTATTTTCATCAAGACTAAATAGATTAACTGTTGTTTTTCATATACAAGTCAATTTCGGTTCTTTTTAATACATACTGTATGTATTGACGATATTCTATGTATAGAGACTTTTGTGTTAGAATTTCTCATATTTTTCCTATAAAATAAATGGAGAACAAGAAAAAGAGAAAAATTATTTGTACAATAGAATGATTCTATGTGTTTATATTAAGTGGATATATATTTCGAGATAGCATAAAGCATGAATAATAACTTTTTTTTCACTAGATGTTTGTCTGATATCTTTCTTCTTACAATGGATGTCTATTTTTTAAGCTAAAAAATGATACCTGGTAAAAAGCCTGAGAATGAGTTAGATAAGTAAAGACAAAATGTTCTTTTTTTCTCTTTCTTGTGTATTTTAATTAGTGATGCGATAAACTTGCGAGTCCAAAGATCATACATACTATAGATGCAACTAACTAGTTTTTAGACCAACATGTAATCTCTTTAATGCTTTCTATTCATACGAATATTAGTGAATCTTCTAATAGAACTAAAGAAGACGAGATATTATTAGCGCAGTAAAATTGTTGAAAGGATTGCAATTCTAAAATATCATATTTAATTTATCTACAACGCTTAATGATTCATTTAGGTAAAATATCCTTGTTTGAAAACTATACGTGCCTATTTAAAACAGCATGATTTGAGTCAAATCATTTGACAGTTATACTTGTTCATCACGTACTTTAGAAGTACAAATGTTTAAACCTCGAGGTTTCACATGGCATATTACTATTATTTTTACTATTCCACTCATAACTAAATCAAACAACGTGAAACTTTCACTCTATAAACAGTTTGGTAAACATAATAAACTTACTATGAGGTTGAAAACATGAACTTATCAATGTGTATTTTTTTAGGATCTTTTCTAAAAAACCTTACCTCTAAAAGCCGAATTTTTTCCAGTAAAAGCTCTCAAAAAGTGTGTAGCATGTTTAACTGTGTATTGCTTGAAAGTTTCACGTTATTTTGAGCTGTGAGTAAAATAGAAAATATTCAGTTTGTCGAAAACCACAGATCTGTGTCTCTTTTGTTAGAAAATTATTCAAAAAGTGGCCAAGTGCACTGTTTAAAATAAACGGACAGTGGTAAGAAGTACGTATTTTCCTACTTTTCTTACTAGTAAGAGTGTAAGAAAGAGAATGAGTCTGTTCAGAAGTTCTTGCTGACTGAATTCACACTCAGTTCGCACTCTGGTCTGTCGTTTCACTTCAACACTTTCGATAGACGTTTGTACTTGGAATTATGTAGCAAAGATTGCTTTTAACCGAGAAATAACAGAGACATATGTAAGAATGATAATAAAACAAGTTCTTGTATAAACCGTACAGTATCAATGAGCTGATACTGGCTAATATGTACCCAAGCAAAAGTACTGCAGCCGAAATATCTAGATGCTTTAGCTGGAGTCGATATTTTTTACTCTTTTATCTGGATATTCCAGCTAGAGTATCGAGTTAGTTAGCTGCGTCGGTTGACGTATTGCCCAATATATTTGAATGCACCGAGTTTACCCTATGAAAATGTCAAGTCCTGGGCAATGCTATCTAATTGCATCGAGAGAAACATTTATCTGCATCTATATGCGTCGACCAGTAAATTAACCACCGAGATGCATTGGGCGATACTCGATGCTTTTTCTGTGCTTGGGATATGTATGAGCATTTTTGTTCAAAACAAATCATTCTGTTTTATAGCAAAAGTAGAAGTTTTTCTCTCAGGTTGCAGTAAGAACAGCAAGAAGTATATTTCTGACATCTTTTTTTATCAGAGTCAAAGCGTAACTATAGCTAGAAATACACCAATTCTAGAAAAGGTTGTGCACCTGCAAAAATAATTGCACCTGTCAAACTGTTTCTTATCAATTGTTCTCCATTATGCCAGACTGTAGCCAATGATTTTTCCCTTCGAAATACAGCTATTTTGGGACTTGCGACAGCCCTAAATTCAAGATAAAAAACTCCTGTTTGAACAGGCGGACTTGAAATTGGTCAATACTATTCCTATCTTCATCTTACTAACTGAGAATACCAACTTCGTTGTATCTCATTTTGTAGAAAAAACCTGCAGGCCAATCCTACGTATTCAAGAAATATTTGGGATAAGTAGGTTTGGAGCAAGATTTTTGTACTTAATAAGTTTCAAAAAAGAATTGATGCATACCTAGCTTTAGTTACTAAAAAGGGAACAGGCATGATGTCTCACCGCTTTTGCTCGAAGCACATATGTTTATGAAGAGTCGATAATCCTAGTCATAAATCTGAGAGTTATACCTTCCGTAGCTCAGGATTTCAGATGTAGCCTCCAAAACGTGAAAATTCAGTTTTGAGCAAACGTGTTTTTGATAGTGCCAGATTGTAGAGGACGTCGAATTTTCCATGTCTATAATTTATTCGGCTAATGATCAAGTTTTAATGGACTAAACTTTTTAATAAAAATATCGAACTACAAATAAACGCTCAACATTATTAGAACACGATATTTTCATTAACCTTTTACATCTGGAGACACTTTTAGTATAGCTTCAGCTGGAATGCCCACTGCACTGGAATGCGAAATTTGATAATTCATGCGAGTTGATGATTCATTTTTTTTATAAACCTGTCAAATTAACGTTCCTTGGAAGGGACCGAAGGGTATAAAGGGTTAAAAAATTTATAACACCATTAAAACTTGATCATTAGCCGAACAAAATTATGGATATTCCTGATCAGAACTATCGACTAACTCTGCCTATGAATGTTTCGAGCAAAAGTAGCAGAACACATCGGGCTATTCTCTCGTAAGCGGTGGTACCATTTTGACTTTTTAATCACAACTTTTTAAAATCCTTAGTTCTTACGCGTGATCTTTCTATTTGATGCCCCCTATCTCTGTCTCTCTGCTTCGCACTGCTGTTTCTGATAGTCTTGCAGTCAAAATTCAATATCTTATGAAATAGCATAATACACACTTAATAATTAATAAGTGAAATAGCATAATGGAGGATTATCTCAGCTCAGGACGTGCTTTATACCAACGTGCTTATCAAGGCTGTATATGGTTCGGTCCAGGACCAAGTCGGACTGGATCGGATTCATCTGGTTCGAAAAATTTATGATCCGACTTGGTCTTGATCTCAAATTTTTTTTATCGAAAATGGTCCGAAGTGGTCCTGGTCTCGAAAAGTTATGGTTCGGTCCAAAAAATTGGGACCAGGCAAGTCCATACGAAGCCCTGATACGTATTCAGTTTTAGGCATGTTATTTATTTTAGATATGTTCTTGTTCGACTTACCAAACATTGTTCTAGTTAAAATATTCAAAGTTGTTGGGCCCTATGAAACGGTTCGTCTATTTTACAAATATCGATTAAAACATATGAAACCTGTTTTGAGTGATCCTTCTATTTGGTCGTATATTCATTTATCCAACTCATCATTACTATCAATAAACTATGAAATATTCGACTATTTTTGTCAATTATTAATATTGAATCAATATTATATTCCAACATTGATTATCGACAATGATTTAGATGATGTATGTCGACAATTATTATACAACAACGGTTTTGATTTATTGAATTTTCGTTCATTGAAACGTTTGATTATCGATAATAAACAAATTCTGTTCAAAGAACGACATTGTTTATTTAATAAGTGTACATCAACATTAGAAACATTGAAGTTAAACAAGAATTGTATCAATGATAAATGTGGTTTAAGAAAATTTCAAAATTTAACTCATTTACAACTAACTGTCTTTATCAACATTAATCAACAATCATTTCAACATTTGATTGAATTAGATATCAAAATTATATTCGATTATTCAAGTCGAGATCTATTTACTCGTTCGTAATCAATATTATCGATTACGAACATTTAAATTAAATTTTCTAATACTTAATAATTCCTATTTTTCTTATGAATTTGAACAATTTTTATTCAAGTGTTCATCAATTCAAACCGTTTATCTAGATTATTTAGATAGTATTTGTCATTTAAACGATATCAATACTTAGAAAAACAAATTTAAAACGTTTAAGTCTAATTAATATAATCGAATACGATCGTATGAAAACGATAGTAATCAATAATCAATTGGATATATCAAACGAATATTTACAAATTTTATTTCCAAATAATAGCCAATCATTATCATCGTCGAATTATTCATATATAAGAAATGATGTGTGGATTAAACGAAATATTATTTACATTGACTACATTCAGTGTTGTATAACGTCAATGAATTTGTATAATGAAATAATGAACAATAGTTCGGGTATAATTTTCTCGTTCATTTTTCAACAATTTAAAAATTTTCATATTTTATTTGTTTCAACAACAATTTCTTGGTCAGATAAAGAATCACAAACATTTGAACTATATGTATTACGTACAATTTATAATACTTGTTATTTACATTCTATTCAATCAATCAATATTTCCAATGTACAATTGAGTTATAATGCACTCTTTGTTTTATTCACAGGTCTTGAAAATCTAATTAAAGTGACAATGTTTAACCTTGAAATATATTCAAATATTATCCATATCCAATGTACAATTATTTAAACGAAAAAAAATTCATGTTACAGTTTTAACGAAACAAACGTTTAAGTCTACAGTCGGCAATAAATGGAATAAATTACATACATTCATAATAGGTAATAATTACGTATTTATTTACAAAATTTGTTAATCAATTGCTGCGTATTTTAGGAAAGTATATGATTCAAAAACAACGAGATGTTGATTCACTGTTGACCAATGGTTATTCATCTACTCTAAATCATCTTCGGATTACAATGCCATCAAATCTCGAACTGAAACAACTATTTTTCAAATCAGCAAAGAAATTGTTAAAAAATTATCCAAAATTAACATGTCTGATAATGGAGATATTAAATTAAATAATAATAATAATAATGAAAATAATTTAAAATCTTATTTAGTGTCAATAATTGAACAAGTTAGAAAATTAAATGTTAAGTGTTACCATAAAAACAATAGTTCAATTTATCGATATTATTTCGATATCGATCAAAATGGTGATGATTTGTTAATTAAAGAAGACTATTTCTATAGAAAGACGAGAATATGCGGTTGCATACCATTACGAAATAGAAAGCAGAGCAATTAATATCGTTTTTTGACAATAAAATAAATCATTATTGTTATGCTTAATTCTCTGAAATTCTAACTACTCATTTTACAGAACGATTCTTTTATGACAAAGACATTTTTACTCATTGTAGTTTAGGGCAGTTCAAAACTTAACCAGCGATTCTAATTCGTACGAGAACTTTGTGCAATTGTCTCTTTCTCTTTTCATAAATGTCTCGAGAAACTTCGTCTTTCCGGATCTCTATTGAGAAAATCTACGTAAATATCGATTTATTTATTCTCAGACATCATATTTTCCATTTGAAGAAAAGAATATTAATGATTCTTTCTTGAATCACTTTTGAATACAAACTAATAGAGAGTTCAACTATGCAGCATTTTGAAAGTAAAACGTTGACGCATCATTGCATGAAAAAGTAAATTTAATAATTTTTTTAAACGTGGGGTTTAAAAAGATCGTTGATAAACCTCGAATCCCATCGACCTATTCGATCTCATAGACGTATTTACTTTGAGTAGTTTTCTATGATGACAGTGTAAAAAATGCAAAGTAATGAGTTTTAGTTGTTCGATCGTTGACCATAATCTCTGAAAAATCTTTTCGTACTTAATCCAGTTTTCGTGCACTGTTCTGGTCTCTACAGTACTATATTCTTGTAAGGCACTATTGTGATACTATCCCAGAATATTAAAGTGTATGAGTTCGATTTTGAGGAAGATATCAACTTTTTCATATTCAGTGACATTAGTTTAAAACTGCATTGTCTTAACAAAGTTATCTTTCACCAGATTTTTGATCTTTTTCGAAAAACAAACATTGCCACTAGGCTCAGCATGCTCGATCATCTATGTTCCACTCGTCTTCTAAGAAGTTAACAGCTACCAGTACTAGACTGCAGCAAATTCGTTACTACGCCTAACGTATCGCTAATGGTCCTGACTGACGCCCGTTTTGAAGAGGACATCTTGGACTATCTACCACTGAAAAAAAAACTGCATTAGAAACCTTTTAACAAGCTTTCCAAAAATCTTTTTGGATGCTACTTTTGAAGATTGTTTTTAAAACTTAGTTTCTGTGTAAGCCCTGTATCGAAAGAGTATGATGACTAGTCCCAGCTAATATCAGAAGGATGACTTCGTCATCTTTTCTAGCGAAAACAACCGCTGAGTGGAACAATCTACCTCAAATGGTAACAGCATGTTTTAGCATAAAATAATTCAAGTCGCTCTTAGTAAATATTTAAACCTGTGATTTCCTTTGTATAAAATCTTCGTGCTTGTCACTGTTGAACGCTTCTCTACTGTTGCTACTGATTGTTTGTTTTTTTCTGTCGTATAAAAGGTGTTAAGCTTTCGTTTTTTTGTAAATATCCTTGATAAGGCTAAAATAAATCGAACTTGGACCCACCTATTTGAGGTCGATTCGGTCTGATAATCCTCCAAACATAGATTTTCGACTCCCAGTATCGTATCAATGTTGTTCTAGAAGTAAATGCAAGAACTTAGTGAAAGCCTATAGAAGGTGAAACAATCCATTTGTTTTTTTTAGAGAAAACAAAAAAATTCGTAACTCTGTCGAAATCGATCCAAATTGCTTCAGAACCAGAACTTCAATATGAGCTCCATTTTGTATCATATATTCTTGATATCAACAAAAATTTTAAATACAATAGAAAGTACGTTGGTTTTTGAAAAGATTTTCAAAAAACCTTTGAAAATGAGGGAACATTTCTTCCTAATCTTAATTGTAAGACCAGGTTCAGCAAACAAAATGAAGTTCACGTTGAAGTTGTGGAGTTTCATTGCAAACTACGGTAAAATTGCTTCCCTTAGTTTTTTTAGTCGTAAAATATTTCCCTTAGTAGGATGCAGGTATCTTCTATGTGATAAATAACCTATATAAAAAAACAATGTTAAACTAAATCAGCTTGTTTAAATCGGTATATTTTTCAAATTGTTATCTCGACATTAAATTAAACTACAAAAATCAAACAGGCAAAAACAATAAATTATTCATAACGTAAAACATCTTTGCATAAAGTATCGTAATATCGAGTTAGTTGTTCAATATCTTTATACACCCATTGGCACCCGGACTGTCGTAGTAGATCACCAGAAAATCCCCCACATTCAACTCCGACAATTTTCAGTCCTGCAGCTACCGCCGCTTTAGCATCCCATTGCGTATCACCAACGACAATTACATTATCTTTCGATGAAAGTTTTAATACATTTAGACAAGCTAAAAATATATCTGGGTACGGTTTTGATCGTTTAACATCCTTTGAATTTGAGCAGGTTTCACCATCAATGAGATCTTCGATATTTGCAATTCGTTTATAAATTTGTAATTCATTTTCTCGTGCCGATGATGCTAAAGCTATTTTGACACCACGTTTTTTAATCATTTTAAATAAAGAGCGTACACCAGGAAACGCTTTCACTTGTGACATATAATTTTCTCTAAATAATTGATCACGATATTCTTGTAATTCATCTCCAATTTTCTTCAGAACATTTTCATTAATGAACAGCGGCATTAGTTGATCACCTAAAATAAACTAAATTGTTTTAGAAATTGAGTTGCCATGGCCAATAACTAAACCGCTTACTTGCCTCCTTTACCGATTTGTTCACGTACTAATTTAAACTCAACCTCATAATCATAATGACGAAATGCATCTTGCCAAGCTTTAGCATGTAAATCAACAGAATCAATTAGAGTTCCTAAACAGACTTTTTGCTTAAACTCAACAAGGCAGATTTACAGCAATCATTTTTCGTACCATCTACGTCAAATAAAACGGCATCCAACTCTCGTTTCTTTGATAATGTAGAATTGTAGTGAGAATATGGTAGACTAACATGTTTAAGTAGCAACTAAAGTTTAGAAAAAACATACTTTATAGCTAGAAGATAAGGCATACAGCTGATTAGACAATATAAACAATTGATGATTATTCACACAAGAATACATCAACAATAATGCGAAAGATCAGCTCATTTACCTGCGATAGTTTCGTCTCATGAGAAATGTTTTTAGATCTAGGTATTAATTGTATTAACGTTTTCAGAAACATTTAGAAAACAAATAGTAGAAAAAACGAAAAAAAATGACTTCAACTGTTGTAGCTTTCGAGATTAAATACGATTTGCTATAAGCTTTAAAACTAGGACGTTGAACGCGAGTTTGAATTCTATCCGATCATTAGTTATTATTGCTTAAAGAATATGAATGCTACAAGTCTTGCGACGTAAATTTTCTGAAATTCAATCAGTAAATAGGATTGTAAACTATTTACGCATTCTCATTTATTTATTTTCATGAGAGAAACAGTAAGCCAATCGAATATATGTATAGATGACGCTAACTTTACTATAATGCAAAGCACAAGCGAACAGTATGGTTAAATGAATCAACAAGACAAATGAATTAAACTACATCACTATATTTAAGGACGAATAATCGAGTTTATTTTCTAATGGTCTATATATTAAAATTAAAGAACTTCGTATCTAAAGTATATCTGCATAAGTACATCTCCTATGAAATGAAGAAGTTAACTGATTATTTTAAATAGTTGGTGTTATATTAGAATGATGTTTTTATATTTTTTAATTGTTTTCCTAGTAACTAAGATGAGGCACATATTCTTATATGTCCTGGAAACAGTGCAGATGTCAAGAATATCACGCACTAAAATTTTCTAATATAACCTTTCAGAATACGACTTTTAGAATTATTATTAATGTTATTTTGAGTATTTTGAGGATTTTTTTTGAAAAATTATTTTTACTCTAAGTTTCACATATTTTCATCACTATGTTGAAATTCGTTGTGCATGTAATTTTTTTCATGCTCTGTAAAACATTTATTTGACAAGTATAAGGTTCTAAAACAACTTCATTTACATATTTTTCTAGTATATTAAAGAGCCTTTATAGTTCACTTCATTTTAGATTTTAAATCCTTGATTCGGTTTCATACACTTTTTCTTCGCTCGTGTGGTATCATTATCTGTTGATCTTTCGTGCGTGCCCGTTCACTTTTTAAATTTCTCTTCTCATACCAATTATTACACTTGATGTTTTTAAACAGACTCTAATAATAAGATGACTGCAATGACGGGCTTAGCAAATATAAACAGAATGACTTTGTTAATGACTGTTAGTGAAATTACTCCACAAATTTATATATCTGGTAAGTTAAGATTGAATGCTCGACTGTGGAAAAAAATGTCGTTTTTTTCCTGCTTGCAGGTCAAATGGCTGCAACTCCAGAACAAATTACTCGATTAAACATCACCTACATAATCAATGTTGCTGTTGAATCATCGTCTATCATATATCCAAAAAGTGTTAAATTAGAAAAGTATGATATTCTCGACTATCCCACAGCACCAATAAGTATGTTTGATAGTACAACTTACTTTTTACACGGAAAATTTGTTATTGTCAATTTTAGGCAATTATTTCAATGCTTTAACTGATAAAATTCATCAACATTTATCTACCAATAAACAAAATAAAGTATTAATTCATTGTATGGCTGGTATTTCTAGAAGTACAACAATTGTATGTGCATATTTGATGAAATATCAGCACATGACATTGCGAGAAGCCTATTTATTAATTAAAGATCGACGGCCTATTTGTTTTCCGAATCTTGGATTTTGGTCTCAATTAATTCAATATGAATATCAATTGAAACATGAAAACAGTGTCAAACGTTAGTATAGCTATTTTTATCTTCCGCTCACGCTTCTTAACAATTTAAGTTTTATTTGTCTGATCGTTCGTTTTAGTCATTCAAACAAATTTCGGTCATATACCTGATGTAATGTTAAATGAAATGAAAGAAACGAAAAGTCAACAGCCAACAACGACGGTACCATTTTTGTCTCCGACAACTAGTATTAGTGCTGGTGGAGGCACATTATTTTCACAAACATTACCACGAGCAAGTGGACGAGAAATGACAATAAGTACTGGCACATTGAGATCACGGTCTTTAGCACCTAACCGTCAACTGCCACAAACTTCATCGACAGTATCATCTACACTCATCAATGGACGTACAAACGAGAACGGACACTCGACGTTTGCATCAAAACAGTCTTCTTTTCTGGCACCAACAGCAACACGATACAGTATTGGTACACGCTTAAATCCATCGTCTTCATTGCCGCCAGCGCCTCCATCTCCTACACCTCAAATATCATCATCATCACAATATTATGTTAATAATCGTCCTTTTCCAATTACAACTTCGCCGAATCTGAGAACAATTGGAGCAAATCGTCAATTAAATAATAATTTCTCGCCATCAACTACAACAAACGGCCATAGCAAACCTCATTATGAAACAACCTATCGTGCTAGTTTTATCAAGCCGTTAATTCCATAATTTTTTAGTATTAAAATTTTTCTTGTGATCAAAGAGATGTATGATGACATGTAACATACTCATTTTCGTTGAAAAAAGTTTCCTAATATGTTTTTTAACGTGTATAAGTATTTTTACAGTATAATCCACCACATGCAGACTCTCGGTGTCTTGCTTTTCTTTTTCGTTCTACTTTTTTTTACAAACACAGATTCAAATGTTAAATGTGTTTCATAGAATCTCTTTTTTATATGTCTCCATTTAATTCTAGTAATAACAGTATGATAATATGTTTATGCTTTTTAACATGTAAAGATAAACTCTCGAGTTGGGTATTTTCTTTTTCCATTTTATTGTCTAATATTTTTTTTCGAAATACGAATCAGTATTTTTATTACTTCTCTGCGAAGAATGATGTGATATTGTTTTGCATTTTTTGGTTTGCTTTTATGTTGATAATGAAATCGCACGAATGAGTTTTTAGAATGATTTTGTCAGATGAACAGAACTTTTTCTCGATTTTGTTTTCTTTTCACTACTATGCAATGTGTCTTCCGTGTTCAAAGAAATACTTAAGCAAAACAAAACTTCCAGCTGTTTTTCTCTTTCTGTTTCTTTGTTTAGAAACTCACAGACACTTTATGACAAGCGACTGTGATGATGGTAATCGTGTCAGTTTGTTTTGAAGAAATACATTAGATGATATTTATTATTTGTATTTGTTCAATATTGTATCGTGTGTGTGAGACTGATCGATGTAGTTCTTCGTCACATTTTATTTTTGACAGAACATTATTCATTTGATAGGCCATTTGTGCCATAGAAATAAAAACACAATTTTTTAATACTTCACTTTATTGTGAATTTTCTCTATAATGTACAATCCATCGTTTCAAATGTATTTCTTTAACAATGGCAAAAGTACTCGATCATTTCCATTTAAATTTTTATATTATTTACCAAATGTGTAATGGTTTTACTGTAATATTTTTATCCTGCTGAAATGATGGCATAAAAGTACGCTTTTGTTCCGAGAAAACGAGATCACATTCATTTAGATGAATCATCTATTTCTCTGATATGATTTATTCTACTCAGTTCTTTTTTTTTCTGTTTCAGAATATATTTTTTATTACAAAAAAATATTCTTCTCTTTCTCTTTATCTACCTTCCATTTCTCTACACATTCCACGTCCTACATACAAATACAATTTAACTCAGATAAAGTGTGAACATTACCAAACATGATGGGAATAACAGACGTAATAGATAATTTATGTATCTCAGGCCTTGAATCACGTCAAGCTATCATATCCAAAGGGATTAAATATGTTGTAAGTAAAATCTTTTTGAAAAGTAAATTCTTTGAAAACGTTTTTGTAAACAAGTAATCAACTTCTTTACAGCAATGAAACTTACTTTCTTCAAATTAAATGTTTAGATAAACATATCTCAAGAATGTCCTGCTCAAGATTTGGGTCCAGCGGTGGAATATGAAAAAGTACCTATCTTGGATTTACCAGCTGTTTCAATACATCATTATTTTGATCGATTAACAGAACGTATACATAAAAATATTTCACAAGGAAAGAAAACTCTGATTCATTGTTATGTTGGAAGGTCTCGATCAGCAACAATTGTCTTAGGTTGATAAATATTTTAGAGTTTTTCGTGTATGTATTCTAAATTTTCTATTTTTACTCTTTCAGCATATCTGATGAGATACAAACAAATGTCGTTGAAAGAAGCATTTCATTTTTTACGTGCACGACGACCCATTATTGGACCAAATGTAAGAGTAGACAAAGATTTTACATCAAAATTTAATTTATTTCTTCTATGTTTGTAGTTTGGTTTTATTAAACAATTAATTGTATACGAAAAACAGTTGTATGGTTATACAACTGTACAATTTGTTGAAACTTCAATGGGTCGAATTCCGGATCTTTATTTATCAAGTTCAGCATCATCGTCACGTTTAATGCGACAAGGAACAACAATTCCAATTCACACAAAATCATCTTTGTCAACAAACGCCTTGGCATCTTCTCCATCCTTAACAGTAAAACAAAATGTTTTAGCAACAAAAACATTTTCTATTCCACGTCCGTCATCTGTCGTTGCTCGATCAACAAATACATTACCTGTACGTTCGACATATTCAAGTGCTTATGGTACAAATGCAAATGATTTTTATTCAGCGAATGAATCTTTGAAATATGGTTCTCTTACCCAAAACGAAGATCGTCATCATCAGCACCACCAACATCGACCTCTTTCGACAGCTGTTACTATGAATACGTCTAATCCATCCTATGCATCTAGTTTTATCAAACAATCCTCCTCAGCCTATGCACCGGGAGCCACGTCAACATTACCAGCACCAAGAGTATCATCTGCGATAAGCAGTGGATCAAATATCCTTATTCCAACAAAACTCAATTATCGAACAGTCAGATATGTACCATCTGCTTATAACAAGTATCGTCTACCATAATATTTTCTCCTGTAAAAATTCTTATCTTCGTTTTATTTTATTTATCAATCATAACAGACCTTTGAATATATTATAACATCTTATAACTTCTTTTCTGTATACGCTTGACCTATCGGAAGTTCATTTAAATTTTCTCCTAATATTTCTAAAAATGCGTATTAGCGTAACCATCCATCCTATCCATACTAGATGAATTGTTCACATACTGTATGATTAGACTACATACATTAATTCATGACTATCTGGCTGTGTTTTTTAAACTGTTTGTCATTCCTTTTCTTTTTCTAATTTAAGTTATTCTATTGTGCAGAAGATCGGTGTCTGTCTATTTTTACTACAAAAATCGATATCGTAGTCGAAATGTTGTACTTTGCCAGATATGTTTTTATATTTTTTGTTTTTCCGAATTATTAGATGTATGTACGAAAAGATCTGTATCTGCCTGGACATTCGAATGTCTTTTGTTTCTTTTATTCTTTCATTATAGTCTTTCGATATTTCTTTACAACTAGCGAGGATTTACGGTGCATCTAATTAAAAACAAAAATATAACAGAGAATGAAACATAAGAATGTTTATTTTTTGTGAATGAAGTTTATTTTTATGTCTATTAGTTTTTCAATGTTTTTACTTTTTGTTTCTATTTGACATTTGAACAGTACTATACAGAATAATTCCTTGTTCTAATGTGATTGTCATTTGAAAACTATTTTTTTAAATTATTTTTGAAGAAAAACTTATTTTCGAAGTACGCACTTTGTGTTTGTTAAAATTTTTCTTTGTTTTTGTTCACATCCGGTGTAGTTATATTTTTTTTTTTTATAAAACAGAGAATATACCTGTGGATATTTTTTAAAACATGTGTGTAACGTTGTTTTTCGTTGCATTTTTTTTTTGTTTTCTCATCTGAATAAAATGCGATGTATTATTTTTGCTATCTTTTGTTTTCTCTAAAAGTGTAGCAAAACAACACGATATTGTTTTACTTTATTAACAAAACAGAAGCAAAAATACACCTGAAAATTTATATTCCGAAGCTGAAAACATTAATCTTGGTACGGTACTCTACAACAGCAGTGACATCTTTAAAAATCAAACACCGTTATAGCCAGTATCCAGGAATATAAGGTTTCATAATTCTACTTCTGTATGAGTATAATGCGCAATTAATGCATATGCTCTGGTGAAGAAAGAAAGGCCCGTTAACTTCTCAAGCATGCCTTTTGAAAGATGGTTTATTATTGAGGGTCCAAAATCCTTGTTTATCTTGTACTTAACTTTGAAGTCTATGTGATTATTCTTGTCAGGTAGAGTCAAGCTATGCTTCCAGAAAATTTCAGGTCAAAATGATATTTTTGGACCGAGTTCTGGGTAAACTCAAACCAAAAACCTATGTATTCTACTTGCCTAACAGTTTTGCCCAATTTATATAAAAGTATAAGACGCCACGATCTGATGCTATGTATGGAATTTGTTGGATTTCTATGGATGGAACGATGATCTAGGATAGTGATTCTACCTAAATACTTGTTGAAAAAATCATGTAAAATCTATTTTTTCAGAGATCAAAGATCTGAAAATTGTCAGCCGAGTCAAATGTGGTCTTGCCATATCTCAAATTAAAGTAGCATTCATACTTGTATGAATGACGCAAAAACCAGAATCCATGTCTTTTTTTTTTTGAATAATGGTCATCTTAATAACGTTTAGTATTCCAAAATATCTAACTGAAAAAAATAGATCTGTTCAAATCTGTTCTAGTGTTCGAATTAATTATGATAAGAATTATATTAAATAAGAAAATTCATATAGATAGATTTGTGTTTAGGAGAAATAGAAGAAAAGCAAGCCAAAGATTATTCTGAGAGAATACTGCAGAGCTCGACTGGATGTATGGCCAGATGAAAGAGCATGTAGCAACAAGAGAAATAAACTTTTTACATGATTCCGTATAAATTAGGTTATTTATATGATTTTGAGCTTCCCCAAATAGAAAAAGGTTTGGTCAAGATCACGGAATCACGCATTTTACAAATAACTATATTTTCGCAGTTCGATTTTCTCCCGTCAAGAATGAACGAGAGTTAAATTAAAATGACATTATTGCGGTCTCAAAACATTTCTCTATTCAATCATGTGCTTAAAATCTAAAACTATTGCAAGAAATAGGAGAAAAACCCAAATGAAAAAAATAACTTCTTTTCAAAACGAGGCTGCTGAGTAATTAAAGTTTTTTATTGAGTAACGCATTTTTTTACTAAAATTTTTTTCTGAATAACTCAGTTACTCAGAAGCTAGAGAAAATCACTTAGGTGCATAAAAGGCAGTTTCTCAACTTAAATTTCTTAAAAAATTTGAGTAAGTCAAATTTTTTGAGTAACTGTATCCAAATGGTTGCTATCCCCTAATCTAATCGATAACGTTGCATCCGATCATGTGGCAAAAATCACAAATCTATTTTTAGACCGACGAAAATTTGATTGATTTGAAAAACCAGTTCTATTAAAACCGCTGTTATTCCGAAATATGATATGGGTGACTGGTCGTTTATGTTATTCAGTGAAGCATGAATCTGGTTTTTATCTATCATAAGAGAAAGTGTCATTGTATTCTTGTCATGACCGGGAAGACAAGATTTTATTAATCCGAATTTCAGTTGAGTTTCTGAACTTGAACATCACAACGGATAATCTTATCCAGACATGTGTAGATGGTTTTTATGTTTCAGTCACCCCACCGAAAAGCCTCACCCTTCGACTAACCGCTACCTTTTTTTCAATATTTATCCGAACACCGATTGCATTTTGTCCTTTCCAATTATACAATTGCAATCATAGTATCGCACTGCATGATTTTTTTTCGTTCTGTCGAGTACCATGCGTCGAACGCGGGAAGAATCAGATATTTTTCGCTGTTGTATTTTGTGATTCGTATCTATTAATAGAAAGACCAAATGTATCTTCATTTATCTTATTTGCAAAGATTGAATAATATTCATATTATTATTAATTAGTCTTATTATGACAGAACAAATATTACGTGAATTAAAGCTGTTTTGGCCAGCAGTCGAAAGCAAATTTGCTACCACTGTAAGTTATTAACTTGTCTTTACTAGTTTCTTACTTGCTCTACTAACAAGAGGTTAAATTGAGGGCATTCAGAAGTTGAATGAGTTAGTCATTCGATTCTTTATTAACACTTTAGGTCTTGTTATTGTTATAGTTCCATTCAACGATGGAGAGCGTGTACAAGCTTATCTTTTATTTATGAATATTATTTTGTGGTCTGTTTAACGCTAAATTAACTCTGCTTATTTCTATTTTGAATATATTATTTATATTAGCTTGTTTTTTTCCACTGGCCACTTGCCACAGTTCTAAGCGATAAGTTTGCTGAAAATTCTTTAACTTTCTAATAAATGAAGTCGTTTGTCTTCACAAATAGTAACTAACTGGCTGCTTAAAGTTTTTGTTTTGTGTAAGGGTGGCACTTTCCCTTTATTGTTACTGTAACGGGCAACAAAAATCTGTTACCTGTTACCAGTAACGATAACGGAAATCCGTTACTTGTGTTACTTCTGGAAAAGGAACGGATAAATTATATTTTTTGGTTGAAATAACCGTTAATTCATTTGTTAGCCCTTGGAAACTCATAGAGACATTGAATTAAAGGATAGATTTTTGTTAATTCGGTTGTACAAGCACATTCTAATATATAGAACTCGTGCTAACCAGCCCTAGTTTCGAAGAAAAAGATAAAATTATCTTTTGTGCGTTTTTCTCTTACAGATCGATCATTTTCGCCGGAAATCTGAGTCACCGCCAACTCCAACGAATCCTTGTTGCATTACAGGTAATAATAGTGATTCTTTGACAACAGACGATAATGATTCTAAAGATGCATGTCCAAATTGCCTAATGCCATCTGTTCTTTTGCATCATTCAAATTATTCATTAATATCATCGCCACTACCAACCCCAACAGATTCTGTTGACGTTCCAGAAGACTGTACGTTAAGAAATGGTTCGGTCTCTGATTTATACGGAAATTCGCTATCACCGTTGATATGCGGTTGGACTGAAGGTTAGTGCAAGTGTTTAAAGAAAAGAGAATAAGTAATATTTAAAATGTATCTGAATCTATTTAGGTTATGGCAATCAGTCTGTACCATCTCAATCGAGTGACGATATGGAAGATCATTACGATACTATATCATCAAATACTAACGATGATACTTCTCTTTTGTGTGAAAACTCATCTAGCGAAGATTTTGAAGATTATGAAGTATTGTCATTCGATCAGCCAATTGAGCACTCATTGTATATTCAAGGTAATTTTATAGAGCTTTTTTTTATAAAAAAGTTCATAGAAGTTGCTCTCATCATCTAGAATTTGTTCATACAACAGCAGCTGAGCAAAATTTCAAATGTATTTGTTGCAAAAGAGCTTTACCGCCATCATCAAATGAACGACGTTGTTATTATTACGGTAATCTTTATTGTAATGTCTGTCACAAGATGGATACTGCTTTGATTCCAGCTAAGATTATACATCATTATAATACAAAAAAATATCCTGTGTGTCGAAGAGCAAAATATATCATTGACTCCAACTCTTATTATCCTCTATTGGATGTACAAAATGACAATCCGAAACTATACAAAATATCAAAACTGTTACACATGGTTAAGTTACAACGTATTCAATTGAAGGCACTTTATAATTATTTGGCAACATGTAGTGTTCTTGAAAAGGATAATGTCCTGATTGAAGATACTTTTTTTCGAGATTTATGGCCAAGAGATCATTTATATCAATCGGTACACACGTATTCATTGCAGGATATTGTATCACTGAAAAAAATACATGCATTACTACGTGATGTTATTGCAAATACTAAAGCACACGTTTTAAATTGTGTCCTATGCTCTCAAAAAGGACATTTTTGTGAAATATGTAAAAACCGAACAGAAATTTTATATCCGTTTGATGATTATAAATTAATTTCACGTTGTCAAATATGTGCATCAATTTATCACCAAAAATGTTATCTATACGTCGATAAAGATTGTCCAAAATGTTATCGATGTTGGTCGAGAGCACAACACTTGACTGATGATGACTCTTAATATTCCAGTGGGAAATTTTTCTATTGTACAGTTTCATGGAAACAATCTCTCTCTCTCTCTCTCTCTTTTGTCTATACGAAACCTTTTCTTATTTGTCTGTTTGTTGTCGTTGTTTCTGTGAAAAAATTCTGTGAAAACAATTTTTTAATATTTGTGTAAGCCCGGTTAAAAACTGAACATAGTATTCGTTTTTATATATAGTTTTGTTTTAGAGATAAGAATAAAAGCTTTCAAGGTTTTCGATCAAGAAAATCGGTTCACAAGGCTTATATCTATAAAGTATTTTGCCCAAACCTAAGATAAAGATAACAGGAAGAGTTTTAAGTTTCGAGCTCTCGTTCGAAATTTTTATAGTTTTTCATAAATTTTCGCAAATCAACTTTTATTGTCCGTTAAGAGAATGAAATTTTTAAATGTCAAGTGTTTTTATAATTTTTATTGTTTTGGGAAGTATTAGTACCAGTGCGACCATGTTTGATGATGTACTGATTAATTTATTGCACATACTAAGTAAATGCACATACCGATAAAAACAAAAGAGAAGAACAAAAAACAAGTCACTGAAAATATTAATAATTTATTATGTGACTAGAAATTGACAAGATCACTAGCTTAACAAGCCATTCGACGTTTATTGTTGTAGTTTTTCTGTTGTTGAATCATTCATTATAAATATTGTATTATCACAAAAGACTGAATGTAGATAGGAATCTTTTTCTAAACATTGTTGGCTGCAATATCTGAAATGGAATAATCATTATCATTTTTATGATTTATCTGAGAGGCATAGTATTCTCCATTATATCATGTAGTTGTTTCGGACGATATTCAATTCTACGTAAAGAAGAATCTGATACAATTTTGAATCTGACAATGAAACATTCTATAGCACAGTCTCAACACTTCTCATCTAATATACACGACATTTTACATTCATGAGACAAGTTAACAGTTAACCGCTTCAATTTTTGTTCCATATTGTTGAAAGATAAAATATCAGCGCATATACCCACCTTGTTCTGAAACATTTGTTACATTTATCGTGAAATTCTCTATCTGTTGGTTCTAATCGATAACATGCAGGATTATGACACTCGTAAATATTTGTTTTTCTACATTCGTCATAGACCAATTCATATTTACTATTATAAATTCGTTTGCCATGATGTTCTAACTCATCGCTATCAGGTGGCATTAGCGATACGATTTGACAGTACATTGTTGTCGGCCAAATTAAAGATTTATCTCCAGAAACTGTTTGTATCTTAACCATTCGTAAGTTTGTGAGCCTATTATCCATTGTTATACCGTTGATATGAGTGATACGTTTATTTGTAGGAATTGTGATACCGTAACAGTACTCCCTAAAAAAGATAAAACGTTTAGGATGCATATCAGACTATTTTTCACATTAAAGAGGTCCCCTCTCAGAAAAAATGAATGATGAAAAAAACCGAAATTGCGTTTATTGCTTAGTTGGATACGCTGAAGTCTCCTCTTTCACAGTGTGTGTTGCTTTCAAAACACAAAATAACTTTTTATGGAATTATGAGAAGTTTTAGATTAAACCTTATGTCTACTGCCACGGTGATCTTCATACTTGTTTAACATTTTTTGTGGAACATGATTTTGGTGCAGTCAACTTGCTACTTCTCCTAGATGGTTCAGCGTACGATCTTCAATTTTTTTCGTTTGAAGCTAAGACATTTGTCTAAAAATTGTCCGTGGCAATTTTTGAATTAGACTTCTTGGGCGGAAACAAACGGAAGTTATTACTCCAGATTACACGTTTTTTTGGGGATTTTGACTTAAAGTACGTGTAGAAAATGAACGGAAGCGAATTTTTAAAATCACCACAAATAATCTTTAGATAAATGTCTTGACTTCAAAATAAAAAATAAAATGAAGGTTGCTCAATGAACCATCTAGAAGGGATTTGCTGAGCAATTTTTTAAGCTCATATTTTTAGCATAAGTTAGTTAGATGATAGCCATTAATCTCTGTAAGGTTTATCAAAATCGGTTGTACAACAAAGAAAGTTTTTCCTGAGGAGATCCTCCTTAAGTAATTACCATATAAGATTATGTAGATATTTTTTTATTGTTCTACCTGGTCCGGTAGCTTCTATCAATAAGTGACATTCTGGTTTGTCTTGTTGATATTCAATTGAGACTATTTTAATCTAAATTAATAAAACAAACATCCCTATTTCTTGCTATTATGACTAAACAACGTTATCATTACTTCCAGTTGATACATGCGTAAAAATGATAGACAGAACGCATCTATTAGCAAATATTTCATCTAAAATAATATAATCGCGTGTGTCATAGGATATTGTGTAAGGGAAAATATAATTACCACTTACTTTTCCACAAATTGACCCTAGCTTTATTATTGCTGGTAATTGGTTTTCATCGTTATCATTTATATGATTCTTTAAAGTAACTCTATCCATTGTTTAATCTATAGAAAAGAGGTTTATTTAAATACTTGTGCCATTCATATTGTAATTAGACTATATCATTCTATTTGAAGTTTCTTCATAAAATTTTTTCGATTATTGATCAACCTTTGGCTAAACCTTTATTTAGACTGTCTGTGTAAGCATTTTGAGAGTATTTTTACACACTGACTTCTCACAATTATAAAACAGCATTTTTTTTCTTCCTTTCAGTTCTACTCTATACTATACTTTGGAAAAAAAAGAAAGCAAACGTTATTGGTTATCATGAAGCATTCTACTCTCACATAGTAATTTCTTTTTTAACGTCTTGTGTAAAAGAGAAACAGAAGACCCAGCATATAGACAGATGTTCATTAGAAAGAATGAAGAAAAAAAAACGGGTACTGCTTTTTTTTTGTAGAAAAAAAACGAAAATATAGTTTTGATTTTTTTTCTCTGGCACTAAAAGAAGAAAGAGTAATTAATCTGTCTTAACTATACACAAATGAGTTTTAGATTTTGACCGAAGGATATATATATATATATATATATATATATGCTCTCAGATTGTACACGCGCCCAACAGCATCTGTTTCTCATTTCTTTTTTTTCTTTACCGACTTTTTCAGTTCTTCGTTCTTCTTCTTCTTTACTTTTTGTTCAAACTTTTTCTCATTCTTTATTTTTTTTTGTTTAAAACTCATCATTATCATTTCAATACTTTATCAGTACACCATTTTCTTTGTGAATTTGCACACACTTTACCCAAAAAATAAAGTAAAAATTGAATATAGTGGCATGACTGTATAGCAAACAGCCGTATAGTTTATCGATGACCTGATTCACATTATCGTCGATTGATAAAACATAATAATAATAATTCAACAGTTTGTCTATGACTATCAATTGTTTTGAAAATGAACAAAAATTAACGGATATCCTTTTGTCTTTTAAAGATAATTTTACATACACAGCAGAAAAAATTAATTTTTTCACACTGTGTTTTCTCTCCCGAATCAACCACTTGTTCTTAATGTTCAATTTGTAATCATTTAGACGAAAGATGCTCCAACAGCTGTAGATGAACAATCTGCACAGATATTTACAATATGTGTTTTTACCTATCTATAATAGATTCTCAAAGATGAGCATATTTGCAATGAACTTGATCATTTTTCTGGACGATATAGTTAATAATCACGTGGTAAATAGGATGCATATACTGCACAATTGCGAAGATAACTAATCATAAATTATCACATTGTATAAGATGTAGCACATGGTGTAAAGATAAGTTAATCAATCGAGGATCCATCTCATTTTCAAGCTCAACACTCTCGTATGAATATCTGGAATTTGATTTATTTGTTTTTAAAAGATGATTTGTTCAGATCATAAAGATTAACAAGTCAATTATGAATGACCGGAAGATCAGTCGCTGAAACAGTAGAAGAAAACTTAACACAAGGGCTCGAAGAACATGAGAGAGCGATGGTAGGAGTTGTGGTATTTAAAATAACGGATTGTGTTCGAATTCAATTGTACCAGAAAGGAAATCTCATTCAAAATCCAAAAATATCTGGCAGAAATGACACAAATAGAAGAATTAAAAAATGCTAACAATGAACTTCTAACAAACAATATAGATAAGGCTAATCGTCTTGCACGTTCCCTGCACCAGTCTTTTCTTCTTCCGGATGAATTTGACAAATTATACTATGACAGCGTCGAACATTACGTAAGCAATAATGATCTGTTTACTGCTACTCCTTGCTCACAATTTGACGCTCCTTTCACTCTTGTAGAAATTGCATCCGTCCTTAATGCTGTTAAACCTAAACTTTCATCTGGAAACGACCACATTCCAGCTGTTGCTTTTAAGCACTTGTCTCTTTCTTTTCTCTCGGTTCTCTGTTTTCCTTTTAACTTTCTCTGGACATCAGGGACGTTCCTTGACTCCTCGAAAATTCAAAAAACATTGTATATTACTTAAAAAAGATAAACTGAAAACTGACCCGGATAGCTACCGCCCTATCAGTCTTCTCCCAAACCTTTCTAAAGTCTTTGAACGTCTCGTAACATTACGGCTAATCGCGTGGACAAATTTTTATAACATCATGCCTCTCGAACAGAGCGGCTTCAGGAAGGGCAGGTGTACAGTGGATCAAATTTTAAACATAATTCAACAAGTGCAAACATCTTTCAATAAAAGCAAACGAACAGTAGGTCTGTTCGCCGATTTTGTAAAAGCTTTTGACAAAATTTGGCATAATGGCCTTCTTTTTAAACTAAATGAAAAACAATGCCCAACTCGACTTGGCAATATATTAAAATCCTATTTCAGAAACAGAAAATTTTTCGTTCAAGTCTCAAATGATTCTTCTTCACTATAAAAAGTATTTTCTTCTTCACCATATGACTGTCTCTTCGGTACACCTCAAGCGAGTATCCTCTCCTTTTCTCTTCAATTTCTTTATTCACGATCTCCCTTCTTTCTGCACTTCTGCGAAAATAAATATCTCTATGTATGCCGATGATTTAGCGGCCCTGTGCAAATGTTTTCATGCTAAGCAAGGCGAACAATTGTTGCAAGTATTATGTGATCGTCTTTTCATCCAGTGTAAACGGTGGCGTTTAAAATCAGCTACTCAAAAACAGTGTCTCTATTTTTCTCGAAATGTCCACGTGATAAAAACTCTATTTTTCTATTCTATCTCTAAAAGAAGATGGACTGAAACAAGTGAAAACATTTAAATACCTGGATTTTATACTGGATCCGTCGCTGTCTTTTTGCGGTCACATTTGCGGTCACTATTTGTATTCGTACGCGGAAACGTATGGATGCCTTAAAATATGTGACAGACATTGAGGACTTCTCCCTCATACAGCTGTGTCGGTTTACTTTTCTTCGCCCTCTGTTAACGTACGCTGCTTCATGTCTCCTATGTATTTCTGCTTCTAGCTGGATTAAACTTCAACGGATACAAAACGTTAGGCTAAAAATCGCTTTACGTCTCCCACCATGTTTCTCCACTCATGAACCTCATAAGACCGCGTCTTGTGTTTTATTAACAGATTTATTTTGTTATGTGAAAGGGTTTCACGTTTTTTAGTAGATAATTTATTAAAAGATTCTAAAAACCTGAGTCCTAGTATAATAAACCCGAACGATTCTTTCAAGTATTAACAAAAATGTCCAAACACAGCAAATAAAACTTGAAACTTTTCTGCATGAAGCAAAGAGATAACCTTGCAGTTTAGTTAAGAAATGACGGAGTTATTAAAGTTTGTTTTCATTTGGACTTTTGGGATGCCCGGTATTAATTAAACCTAACAGCTGTAGTAACCAACGTCATAATATGAGTGCCAATCTTGTTCTACATTTTGCAAAAAATAGTCCCACATATGGTACACAAACGTTTCGATGACTGTTTCTCTTACAAACAGTCTTCGTAATACGTTTCCCCTTCGAAACAAAGTATGCCGCTATAGTCTATAAATTAAAAATCATGCAAAATTATATTAATGACCATATTAAGAACAACGACAGACACTGAAAAAATAATTATAGAATGAGGTTCTTGACCTCATGGATCTTTCTTCTTTTAATGGTTTCAGCGACCCTCATCCCTCACCAAAAGCTAGACGACCGTCCTTGGCAGTTGCTTGTTTAGAGTGATCATCTTCAGGATGACAAACTTCCTCTACATTTCGCATAAGACATACACCACTGCTCATATGATTTGCAGAGTTTTATTACGGTTAGAAAACTTTTTAAAATAATTCTTTACATTTCTCCATGTTCCTATTGTAGGAACATAGGGAAATCCTCTTCGAAAATCCTCTCCGTCATATTCCGGAGTACGTGCATTGGCTTTCCAAAGTACATTAGCTCGTGAGTGAAACAATTCTCTAAATCTTTTCCTAAGGAACTTTGTATCTACAGTGTGAAATAGAGATATAACATAGAAAATACATTTTGAAGAAAATCCCATTACTTTTGGTAGATGCATTCCACTTACCTCATGCAGATACAGCAAACATTCTAATTTCCCACTTGTGCGAAATAGGAACGCACAAATATGTTTTGAAATTAGAGTCTCATATGTGACGGACAAACTATCTTGAGATCTTATGATACGTTAGACTTTTAATCTATATAGGTGGATAGATGTGAATTTCTGCTACATTGTATGACTATCGTGTGTTTCAATATACCTAAAAGCACGATTACCAAAGTCAAAATACGTTTGTGGAAGAATCTCGTGTGTTGTGGTAAATGCGTTCTATTTACCCCATGCAGACACCACAAACGTTCTAATTTCCCACTTGCGGAAAATAAGAACGTTTCCGACTCTCCTCCAGTAAAACTGCTCCTAATCTTTTTGCCGGTGAGATTTCCGATTATTTTTTGCATCATTCGGTGCCTAATACCCTAGTCTACAACTTTCGCACCCTCAAAACTATTTTAAATAGGCTGTTGAATTTATGATTTGTGATGTCTCTTTTTGATTAAACTGTCGTCATACCCTGTTCTTTGTTTTAAAGTTGTTTGTCTGTTTATTTGTTTGTAATATTTTTTAAACTGTATCTCTCTACTGTGTCATGAAAGTGGGCAATAGTCCTGGTCATGTCTTCCGCAATAAATCATCATCAATGTTCAATTTGTAATCATTTAGACGAAAGATGCTCCAACAGCTGTAGATGAACAATCTGCACAGATATTTACAATATGTGTTTTTACCTATCTATAATAGATTCTCAAAGATGAGCATATTTGCAATGAACTTGATCATTTTTCTGGACGATATAGTTAATAATCACGTGGTAAATAGGATGCATATACTGCACAATTGCGAAGATAACTAATCATAAATTATCACATTGTATAAGATGTAGCACATGGTGTAAAGATAAGTTAATCAATCGAGGATCCATCTCATTTTCAAGCTCAACACTCTCGTATGAATATCTGGAATTTGATTTATTTGTTTTTAAAAGATGATTTGTTCAGATCATAAAGATTAACAAGTCAATTATGAATGACCGGAAGATCAGTCGCTGAAACAGTAGAAGAAAACTTAACACAAGGGCTCGAAGAACATGAGAGAGCGATGGTAGGAGTTGTGGTATTTAAAATAACGGATTGTGTTCGAACTCGATTGTACCAGAAAGGAAATCTCATTTATAGTCGAAAAAATGTCTGAAAATATATTTTCTTGTATAGTTTTTACGATTTAGATTGTCTTATCTTCTAAATTAAATTGAATTCAGATTCTGTCTGGTCAGATTTAAGATTTGTCTACTAGTTGAAAAATTCTAGTGTATCTAGTCAAGTTCTAGATGGCTGCTTGATCAGTCAACGTTTCACTCTTAGTGTAGCATAGTTGATCTCTGGTTTTCTGAAATATGGTACTACTATTTGTAGAATATCTTCGTGATTCATTTGAAATGTATCAACTTCTTTCTCCAAAATGAAAAGAGTATAGATCTCTTGATATGCTGGCAAATCATTAAAACACTTAGGACGAAGAGAAAGAAAGCGTTGACTAACACCACCGCATGGAGTAAAAACATAATGAAAAGTTTAAAAATAAATATGATGGAAATCATTGAATAATAACAGTTTTATTAAATTGTTCGCATTGTTGCCCGTAAACACTATTGTGATTTAATATTTTTGAAATATTTTTATCAAATTTGAATTCATTGCTGAAATTTACTGATTTTTTTTGAATGTTCCCCTCTTCGCCAATAAGACTTTTGCCAATTATTGGCGAATGTCCAGGTAATGCATTGACGAAAGTCAAGTAAACTTTTGCCAATTGGCAAGGGTCCACATGACTTTCGGCATTGTCGAAAGTGAAGATGTTGTACTGGCGAGAGTACATGCCACTCGCCATTGACGGAAATGCGATTGGCGAAAGTCATCTTGGCGAAGATACGGCTAGCCATTTTTTTAATTTGAAATATCGGTAGCACAGAGAACGAGGAAAGAACCCACGTAACATTTATTTTGGGAAAATCGCATTCGATTATTGTTCTTACTTCGTTATATATTCTACTGCCTATTCATGCACATATGAATAATCTGAATTTTGCTAACTTAATAAAAAGTTCTGGCTTATTTTGTTAGACAATTTTCTGGCATGATCTATTGTATGTGTATAAACTTCTTTTATAATATTCTACCACTTTTTTATCACAATTACATAATTTGTACGAGCATGAGCCAATATCATTTATAAATTGAACCAAACTCGTGTTTTCATCTATGAATCACGAATAATGGGATAATTTCAGTAAACAACTAAATATACCAGTATTAATCATAGCAAGCATCATGGTTCTTACAACAGAGATCGATAGCATCGACAATAATATCCACTTCGCCCCAATCACACCTTTAAATAAGTGAATTAGTTGACAACAAGTTGCACCAAAAGATTTTCCAGGAATACATAGTAACATTCATAGACGATTGTACAAAAATGATGTCAAGACGTAATGTTTCCGGGATACAGCCACACTATCTATGTTCTTTTGTTAATTAATCCTAACTGATGTAATATTTTATCCATGAGTGTCCACTTATTTTGTCTGTCATATTGACAAATTGCAGCATGATATACAAACATGATATTTATTTAGCAATAATCAACTATAGTTGATTCAGCCGCTTTAAGAGCATACATAGATATACTTTTAAAGCGCCTGAACTTTTTTATTTAAACTTCCGACGTTACAGGATAACAATTTTTGATTTAAAGTAAAGCTGACAATGATTTTGATATAAAAAAATTGTATAAATTGATTTTCAGAATAATTGCATGATATATGACTTTTGTACAGCAAGCAGTGCAAACATTCTTACCTTGAAAAACATAATAGATATTACTGATTGATGGATTATGCGCTTAACTAATAAACTATACTGTGCAAATCATAAAAGAACATGTATTGTATGATTAATCAACCGTTCTTTATAGCTGCGATCGATGATTAATCGCTCTATATGAGCAAGTGTTAAAATTCTATCCTTTTTAGTAATTAAATTCGGAATGATATCTAAACGAGAAATTACTATTAAAAATTTCACAGGTAGTGTGTGAGTGGTCACCTTAGACATATTCAATTCGGCCTTCTTCTACATAACATGCTAACTCTCTTATAGTATCTGAAGATGAATTGTTAATTTGTAGTGAATATTCATATGATAAGCTTCTCAACTCAGTATGTTGATGCCAATGCTTACTTTGCTTATTATACACCTAATACATCCTCATATGATTCAAGATAGTTCGTACATAAAAACGAAAAAGGTATATTATTTGATGATAGTAATAACAATTTTTTTCTATCAGAAAGGTAAGATGTTTTGCTATGCTTGACTACCTTAGAAAAAAATTAAAAAGAAATAAATGATCTTTTTTGTTTTTGTTCGTATAATATGATACATCGTGCGAATCAATAACACGCGCACTAGTTGAACAAGTATTTTTCATGTAAAATGACGGAACCTAATAATAATAAAAATAACAATGCTGATTTACAACCGCCACCTCCTCCATATCTTAGTGCTGTTTATAAAATAGAGGATATTTACTCTAGACATGGATACGATGCACCGCCACCATCTTATATCGAACAATATCCATATATCGACCAACATTCAAATTATCCTGGACCACCTGATAATCAAATACCAGGTACAAATACTAACATTATTACACTCTCTCTGCCACCTCCTTCAATGTCAGTTCCAGCAATGAAAAAATTGCGAATGTACTTAGCTGTTAATGGTATTATTACGGTTCTTTTCGGAATTACGGCAATTGGTTTACAAATTGGGTTATTAGCTTCTAATGTTATCGTGTATTATTATTATGGATTTTGGGCTGGTGCTTTAGTACTTGGCGTTGGTTTTAGTACTTTAGCAATGATTAGTCGTACACGAACAATAGTCCCTGAAAAACTATTTAGTGCTTTTGTATGGCAAATGGTATTTGTGGCAGTTGTATTTGCATTTGCCATTATGATTGTTGCAACAGACATGTGTAGATCGGATAAGAACATTAATGACACGGTTTATTCATGTAAAAAATCTTCGAAAATAATAAATGGCTTATTGATTACAGTATTTGCTTTAACTCTATTACAAGCAATAATAAACACAGTCGTGGCCAGATTCATTAAACGAAAAGCACAATTAAATGCTGCACACATAATATTACAAAATTCACGACAAACATAAAATAGACAGCCGCCAAATTTCTATCTAACCCACCTATAGAATTATTTTATACTTACTCCTACCAATGAACTGGTAAAATGGCTAGCATAAAATAAAATTTAAATTTAGAAAAACAATCTGATCCGTTAAACAATCGTAAAAATTAACTTTCAACGTTCAGCCGGTTAAGGAAGTTTAAATCTTTCTGCTTTAGTGCAAACTACCACTATTTTCATTTAAGGATTACAAAACACTTAATATATGTTATTGAAAATACATATTGGTTGTAGCATTTATTTAATAACCTTTACGTGGAAAATTGAAATATATTCAATACTATAAGCTAACATTTATAATAATATATAGGTTGTGCATCTGGTCTTGATAATGATTCTATTGAATATAATTACCATATCAATTGCTACACTTTCTTTATACATAATTATACTGTAAAAATGACTCAAGCTTCTTGCTAACAATAGTTGCTTTCTACAATATTCCACACTAAATCATATCAAGGAGTTTGTTCGTCGGATCAATTCCAAAAGGGTGATTGTGTTAACTTTTTTTCGTCTACTAACAGAAAGTGCTTGTTAGATCAATATCAATATTATTGTATCATTTTATTGAATTTACATACAGGACTAGCAGTGTTCAATAGCATAATTTGTCTAATTCTTTCCGTTTTTGTCTTTTTTTTAAACAGAAAGTTCTATCAGTGCTGGGTTTTATCTAAAATAAAAGACTATGATCTTCTATTATGAGAGGCGGTTTATATAATATAAGTTACTGATAAGCGAAATTTCAAGATTAGCCCAGGGGTAAAAAAATTGACAAAAAAACGCGTTTTTTTTTCGTTTTTAACGACCAAAAAACGCGTTAAAGGTTTCAAAACCAACGCGTTTCTTTTTGTCGTT
>CAJNOQ010001034.1:0-27967 GCA_905250885.1 Didymodactylos carnosus | reverse complement strand
CCCCCCCCCCCCCTCCCACCCCCCGGCCCCCCCCCCCCCCGCCGCGCGGGCCGGCGCCCCGGCGCACGGCTCGAAATGTGACACAATCAAAATCGAGTTTTCTGAAAAACTGGTGAACGGCAATAGCTAAAACCTTGAAACAAAAGCGAAAGTACTCCATTGAGTTTCTAATCAGTTCTGAAAATACGAAGCCCTAGCGACTTTTAATTTTTATTTCACAGCATTTCTATGGAAAGCTCAAAAAGAGGGAAGGGGTACCCTTAATAAAACGAAAAGAAAAGCAAAATACAATGTAACATACTCTTGCACTCTTGTCTGCAACATAGCCGTATCCATATATCTAATTTCATGCTCACTACACTTATATCGACTATAATCGGCAACAGCTGATACATATAAATCCATTGAACGTTGTTGATCATCAACCTGTTGATTATCTGGTTCTTGCTCTTGTTCAATCACTTTTCGGCGTGCTGGACGCGTACGCGGTGTTGTGAATTGTTCAGAAAAACTAATCGTACAAAAGCGAAAAGTGTTAATATATTCAAAACATAATGAATAGCTCATCTTACTTATCAAAAGAATCAGTGAGTAACGCTTGTTGTGGTACATCAATCCATTTGATCGATCGCATTCTATCATCCCAATCGGGTATTTCATTTGTTGGTTGCTCAAATGTTATTTTTGTTATTGTACATAATAATTTTTCTTTTGTTAATTGAATGGGTGTTTGTGTTTTGAAATTGACATGAATATCTTTCGTACAATTACTGTGTAAATGACCTTGACGTGGTGAAAATGTTAATTGTGGATGTTCCGGCCATTCAAAACGAATAGAATCTTTTGAATTGTGGTTAGTTATTGAAAATAGGATTTGACGAGACTCATTTAAATGAACGTCACCAAAATCAATCAGATTTGACATTAGTACTAAAATATACAAAACACTACTATAAAGGAAAACAAAATGGTTTTAACGCCTTAAGAATTAATTTAGTTTCTTCAAGTGATAGATTTAATTCTTAAAATTGTTTGATTGATGATGATTTAATATAGTCATAAGAATTGCCATGAATATTTTCGTTCAAAGTAATAGAGTTGTTCAGTTCTGTATTACATACACGAAATAAGCTACAATATTTCAGATAACTTGTTCATCGACTCACCTGGTGCATCCTCATCAATAATTGTTTCTTCACTTGGCACATTTTGACCAGTTAAACTGTGTATATTATCCAACGTAATATCGTCTAGATAACTTTCTCCAATTAATTGAACCACCGTATCTTCGTATTGATTATCAACAACCACTAAGCGTAATACACCTTCATAACGTTGAACTTGTTTGGGTATAAACACGACATCTAATACAATTTTCTGACCTATTTCAAATATAGCTGACGCTATTGTTGCTTTTTTTGTTGGATCATTAAGAACGAGATTTTCAGGATGTTCATTTTCGCCTGATAGTTGCAACGAATAGACATTGTCAATATCGTGTAAATAAAAATCAACCTAAATAATTAAACACATTGGATATAAACTCTAGGATTAGGTAATATTTTTTGATTGACAAAGGGTCCGTAAAACTAAATTTCACAGTAGTTCTAAATATTGTCCGTTTAAAAAAAGAATAATCCATGACCATTTTTGAATAACTTTTTCAGAATATTAAGAAGAACTCTATTTTATTTGCTCAATCTAATCGTGTTCTTAATATGAGCAAAAGACATTCTCTTATTTCGGCAGATTTCTCCTGGAAATATTTTTAAAAATTATAGTCATCCCATAATGGCTAATTTAACTGGTAAACCATCTGAAAAACAAGTTCTATAAAATAGAGTATCAAGTTATACTCTGTTTTATCTACCTCGTATCATAGAGCTTAACAAAACTTTTAAAAACCAATATAACATACTTGGGTTTTTGGAAAGATTTTCTAGAAACCTTCTGAAGTAACAGAATATTTTATACCGTACTTAACTACAGAATCATATTGAGCAGATAAAATATAGTATATGCTATTCTAAGGAAGTCTGGATGGGTTTTGAGTAAATTATGAGTATCCTAATTTTAGGTGATAATAGGCAAAAATTGGATAGTTCATTTACTATAGGCTTTCACTAGATTTTCGGGACTTTTTTGAGAAACAATGCTGCCATAAGACTCAGTGTGGCCGATAATCTATGTTTCCATTCATTTTTGGGATTAGCAAATCTAAGGAGAGATCGATCGCGGGGCTCCCAGCAAATCCGATGTCACACCTCAACGACGAAAGATTAAGAGGTCGCCTGCTCTCTAAAAAGAAATACGCATTTTAAAAACCTAAACTGGGCTGAGGAAATTGCAAATATATGGAATCCTTTAAAAGGTTTAGTAAGGGGTTTTTCAAAATGGGATCTATAGATCCCGTTTTATATATCAGTAGATTTTTCCGTTATGCACGAGTTTTGCAGAAATTCCTTGAAAAAACCATTCTGGAAAAGTCTCTAAAAAAAGTTTCCGCTTGTAAAAAGATGTTCCATAATCTCCTCTTTCAATATCAAAAAATTCCAGCGCTTTAGCTTTCACCATTCAAAAGTTATTCCAAAAATAGCGATGGATTATTCTTTTTTTAAGCGCACAATGGTGTCCATGTTACTATAGAGTATCCACAGATGTTTTTACAATTTCGAGGACTGAAAGAGTTAGAGAGTTCAGGTTATCAGTATTTTTGTTCAGGGGACTTTATTCTATCTTCTCGTACATTGGATGTTGAACATTTTAGTTTTTCAGATGGTTTACCAGACGGTTAAGTTAGCCATTATGGGATGACTATGATTTTTGAAATTATTTCCAGGCAGGAGAAATCTTCCGAAATAAGAGAATGACTTTTGCTCTTATTGAGAACGCAGTTAGATTGAGCAAATAAAATGGAGTTCCTCTTAATATTCTGAGATAGTCTCGATCGCGTTTAATCAATTATAGCCAGAAATGAGTAATTTTACCTACTTTACATTTTGAGGTGGGAATGTATGTTTGTCTCAGAAAATGCCTGCCATTCGAAAACAGCATACATGTCGGTCTTGCCCAGAATTATAAAACGACACTTTAATCTACCTAGCTATTACATTACAATTAAAAATCTCTCACAACTTAACGATCAGCAAATCTTATTTTTTTATAGCTATCAGATAAACCATCTGAACAACTGAGATGTTCAACACCGAGTATATTACCAAATAGAGTGAAGTCTTTTTTTACACTCAAATTCTCTATCTTTTGTCGTTCTCGTTAAATTCAAAAATATCAGCGACAACTGTACTGTGAAATGGATAGTAGTATGTAAGATGTATAAAAAGATTCTTCTACCATGTACTAATACATGGTTTGATTTGTAAAAGAAATTTAAATGTAATCAAATAACATAAAAATAACGACGTACTTTAGCAGGTAATAATCCATCATTGACTAAACACAATTGTTGTGTTGCTTGTCTTCCAATTAATAATTTTCTAAATATCATAATACATTGAGCCTTTTTATTACGAATATTTGGTTTTATAACTGATATACGTGGTAAATTTCCTTCACCAAATAATTCAAATGATAAGTGTTGTATACGATTTTCTTTTGTTTTTGGTAAACCATCAATATTAGCCTCAAAAATGGCAGAATAGGATTGCATAGTTATTGGAGTAAATAATACTGTAACATAATGTGAACTGTATGGAGGGATCTGTATACGATTTTGATCTATTTCAAATACGTCAGGAACTTTATGAGTTTTCGACGTTGAACGTAAAACAAATACAACATCAACAGCAACCTAAACGGAATAAAAACTCTATTAAGTAAATTATTGGTTTATTTTTAATCTATTTTATACATTTTGAACGTTCATAATTCTGAATCGAGCTTTCGATGTACGACCAACAATGACATTACGAAATAGAAAACGACGTTCATCTTCACCAAATATGCCACCATTTACCGTCTAAATAACATGAAGATTTGTTGGAATGAAAGATGTCAGAAAAAATGATCATACATATACCTCAATTTGATGTTGAAATAATGATAGATTTTTTACAACTCTATGTTCTTCGAATATTGATCGATTGTCAGTAGTATCTATTTGTGGAACTAACAATTCTGCTTTAAGTCTATAAATAATTCCATTAGGATATTCCAATGGATTTTTATCAGCAATTTCAATTAGAATTTCCTTCAAAATATATGAAATGAATCATAAAAAACAGACACAATTTAAAAGTAGAAGATATTTACTTCTTCGTATTTCTTTGCCGTATCAGAATCTGCATTATATTCAACACTTACAACAGCGCTGCCGCCTTGTAATAGCATACCAAATGATGGAGACACGAGAAAGGGACCGACTTGTAAACGCCCTTGATTTGGAGCATCTCTTCAATGAAATAATGAAAAAATAAGCTTATACAAATATTTATATAATTCATTTGATTATAACATTAAAAAAACGTTAGAGAATTATGCGATTTTAGTGGAATGTTTTAGCTTTTAGTAGTAGGTTTTAAGTAAACACCATTTTAGCATAGATTTTTAGTATACAATGAAAAACATTGTATGTGCATAAAAACAATGAAAAAAAATCTTTAATGATGTGATTTAATGTAGTAATTGTATCTTTTTTTAATTTTTAATTTGACTCACACTCGTGCTATTGTCATTAAAAATTGAAGGTGAACTTGATATTTCTTTACCACGCTTGTCATTTTCCACAAATTGATGAATTTGATGTGTTTTTTGTGCTAGATGTGTACGCATCTGGCAAATTAGCAGCAAGACACAATACCTTATCACTTCAAGTTTTCGGGTTTTTGTACTTAATGCTGATTCAGCACGATTAGGAGGAGATGGTTTCTTAGTATCTCTACAGTAAAACAGAAAGAGAAGACAGATATTTTTTCAATAATTAATGTAATAAATATCTATTAATTAGATTTGGTAGATGAACAACGATTAACTTACTTGATAGTCATTTTTTGTGTTGATGATTCACGAGTATATTTTGATAAAATATATTTAAAGTCAAATTCACCACGATTTTCAATAACAAATTTTTCTACACGACGTGTCAAACCCAATGGTATTGGTCCAAAATTGACTTCCTGATTTGGTAGTATTGAAAATCTTTAATTTTTAGGCAAATGATAACAATTACTTTATGAATTATGTAATGCCTATAAAGATGAATTCTTACTTGCTGTATGCTGCTTTTGCCGACACTTTTAATCGAATTCTAGCTATTTCTTCTTCAATTACAGGTAGTGTAGGTGGTGGTTGTAGTTGTGGAGGAAGGGCTGTATGACGACCGGCATCACTTGTTCCACCTTTTAATGTATTCTGTGATGCGGTTAATAAAGATTTTTCATCAATTTTTGGTGAGACAACATTGATGACACTGACAACAATCATCTCAGATTCACGAATATTTATTTCACTTCTTGGTTTGAATGCAATCTAAATAAAGTATAACTGAATTACGAACGTTCTAACTCAAACAATTGTTTTGCCTAAATTCGAATTATATTTCAAAATATCTATTTGCACTAGCAGCTGCTGAAGAGTGTTGTCTATCTAATAGATAAACGAAACTTGTGGTCTTTATCATATTGTTATTTTATGTAAATGATCTGTTAAAAATATTTTTCTTCTCTGACAATGTTTTAATCATTTGAATAACTTATGTTTCTTACAGCTTAGTGTCTTATTCTCAACTGCAGTGTGAGCACTCTCATTAAAGGAAATGAATGAATGAATGAAAAATCAGTACTTTGTCGAAAACGAATTTGCTGACCTAAGTAAAACAAACGTTTTCATATTTCAGATTAAGAAAGTTAGTTTGTTTTTCTCTTTTTTGTCAACAATCTTCGAGAGCAGGACTAGTAATCTCTACTATGTGAATATTCCGTTCGTTTTTCTTCCTTTTTTGATGCTTGTTGGTCATTAGTAAACGAATAAAAGATAAAGTCTTGCGATTTTCGTCATTCGCTAGCCAAGACCTGAAGCTATGTTCCCATAAGCAAAAACAAATTTAGAAAAAATTTCAAAGACCCGTTTTTCAGAAAATCTATGAAAAATCAGTTCGGTTCATCGAAACCTGACATAGAAATCTATAGATTTTTTCATAGATATATAGTCTAAACTGTCCTCGACAAAACTGAATCTAAACTACATCTTGAAAATCCATGGTTCTAGAGCTATGGACGTTTTTTCTGAAACCTTAGCACTACTCTGCCGTTAGGTTTTGACATTCACACAGTCGCACCAGTTCACTTTTTCACACACAGAAAAAGATAGAAAAAAATTTGAAGCAACACAGAACAAACAGGAGGGAGAGAGCACAGTAATTAATTTTCACTGAATGTGTATCTGACACTAGGTAGTTGACAGTAAAAATTTGAGCTCGAAATATTGAGTTTATGAATCAAAAAGTAGGTGTCCATGCGTCCCAGACGTCTTCTGCAATTCTAATGGTACAGACTTCGAGGTGGTGTGAAAAATAGTTTCGGCTGGCCAAAAGAAAATATATGGCCGACCAACCGGCTCGGTCAGAATTTTTTAGACAGGTTACCGGCCCGGTCGAGAAAATCTTAACCGGTTACATTTATTAGCTAATACAAAAGCACATATACAGATAACTCGATGTGCTCTGTCGACTGGTTCGTTTTAGACCAGTCTTCAGACTAAAAACTCGGTGTTTTAGAGAACGTGTCTTAGGAACTAATAGTTAAAGACCTACGGATCCGTCCTTATATTTCGAAACAACATCGTTGATACATATAGATCCATGACTCTTTTTACGTAAAAAGTGAACGAACACTTGAAGTGATTTCCTTATTAGTAAGAAAAAAGACGAAATATTTTTTACCGTAACAGGTACTATTTGTGGATTTCTATCAGACATAGCAGCCAATGATCCATGTTTTGGCATAATTTCAAAGTATTTACTTGCATCTATGTTAGTTTTTGGATCGGGCATGAACTCAAATCTGAATGAAATATTAGAAGAAAAATCAGTAGAAAGAAATTAGTTGGATATATAAATTTTGTACCTGTAACGTATTTCTCGTTTTCCCTTATTTTTCAATGTACAAATTTGTCTCGCTTCTTGATTAACTCTGACACTACCAAAATCAATTCCTCGATCATTTCCTTTTGGAAATGTCATATCCAATACAATATCGTAAGGATCAACAGATACCGGTAAATTAACCGTACGTATTGCACCAGGCATACCATCAACATCCGATATCTAAAGACAGTGAAGCATTCGATAAATCATGAATATGTCACATCACTAACCACTTTTAATTTACTTCTAATTTTAATTGCAGTTTATTTTTTTGTGATTGAGGTGTTCGAGCTCTACTCGCATAATAATATAGTTGTAACTCGTATGTTGTTAATGGTTCAACTATACCAGTATCAGTTCTAGTTGAAAATTCTTGACCTATACCATCTTGACCAACACCGAATAAACGCCATCGAACGGGAATTAATTTTGAATTTTTTAATCGAATAATACGAGATTCTTTCCTATACAAAAGTACTTGTCCAAAATCAAATGAATTTGGTTCAACAATTAAATCTGCTGTGCAACCATCGCAGCATAATTTATAAATAATTGGTTCTGGATTTTCTTTTATACAACAAACGAGTGATTCTTCAAAGTGACCTTCACGAGATGGATTTGCTAATATTTTTAATATCTAAATAATATTTATACACCTAGAAAATGGCAATAATTTGTCAATAAGAGATAATACCTTTGATTCACCCGATTTTAAAAACATTTCTATTGGCTCAACAAAGAATATTGCTTTTGAAATTTCAACTTCGTTTAAAAAACAAAATGCTATTTCAGTATCCATTGGAGATGTATTTGCAATTGTCAATAATTCTAAATTACTTGGATAAACACCAGCTCGAATTCTACAAGAAAAATTTTAATCATTCAAGCATGCACGTTAGTGTAAGACGATACTCTAATATTAGAATGCAAAGAACTGTTTGATCTCTCTCTCTCAATTGAAAATAGCTAATATCAACAGTGTAATTCATCAGCATACTTATTCGTATCTTTTCCAATTATTAATGGTCCAAAATCATATTCTTCTGAGGACAAAATAAATTTTTTGTGGACAATCTCATTTAATTTTTTTGCTTTTTGACGATTTGGAAACATAATTCTAATAAAAAAAAAAGGATCAATCCAATTTAACATATGAAAATATTATTCGTTTTTTGTTACCGTGGTTCTCTGCTTATATTCGGAAATGTACAAGTTCCACGACAATATATTTTATAATTTCTTCGTGTGCCCACAATCTCAAATGTTATTGTTTGATCAAATTGTCCAACTTCAGAGGAAATGAAACGAATGCGAACATGAATTTCATCATTTGCTGGTATTATCCAACGAAATCGATTTATTCTAAAGAACGAGGCAAAAAAAAACTGTCATTAGAGTGTTGAGATATTAGAAGATTCGAATTACTTTGGGACTAGCTTATCGCCGATTGTATCACTTGTACCATCAAGTCCATCATGTGATTGTACCGTCAGTGATTGTTTACGGCTAGGTCCTTTTCCACCACGGCCACTTGGTTTCTCTACACTTGGTCCAGGGCCATCAATCGTCTTTTTTTTATCTGATGGCACACGTTCAGCTTCAAAAGAAGTGTTATTGTCTTTAAGACAATAGAACGAATAAAACTCTCAGTGACATACCTCTGCTACGTCTTCCTTTAGTTTCTACTCCTGTATCTTTATGATCGTCCTCCACTACTGGTTCAGGAGTTTTGGAGACTTTTGGCTTGTCATCGAAATATAAATTTCTATAAAAAAGGATATTAATCATCAGTGAGTTAATTTTAGTATTTGAGTTACACTAACGGATCATTTTCAGATGTAGCAACAAAATAATATTGTCCATATTCAGCACATGGTGGATTTTTTCTTTGAATTGGAAAAGAAACAACAGAAAATTCAAATGGTTTTGGAATTGGTGGTCCTATGACAGAGAATCAGACATATTGAAATAGCTTGTTTTAAAGAGAGAAGCTACCTTTATCTTACCTTTTGATCCAAGGCCCATGCCGCCAAGTACCTAATTTGAACAAAAGATTAGTCAAATGTTCATAAGTTTATGAAAAGTGCAACTATTAATGCATACTTGATCAAGACTTGGAAGTTTTTGATGAATTGAATCTAGTAACTCCGATGGTAATGGACTGTTGAGATAATAATTAACTGGTGTATCAATATTGATGGTGGGTACATTAACAATTTCGTCTGATACTTTTTTCTCTTCTTTTATTGGGGGACTGCTTTCATCCTGAAATGACGAGTCTGCTAAATTTAACTTATAAAAAGGTTCCAAATTTAAAAATATCATTGAAATTTCAGTAATTTATAACTTTTATATATAGAAGAGTCACTAATCTCAAAAGATTGAACTCTCAGTTTAGTTTATTGATGATCATTATTAAAAAATGGCTGTCTATGGTCAAATTATGAAAATTTTAAATAAGAAAAATAATAATTATAAATTACTACAATTTTAATGATGTTTTGAAACTCTAATTATAATGGCTACTGTTGTCTTCGCCATGAATACAACTAGTAGAAAGTAAGCACTCACGATATTTGTGGGCGTTATATTAAATGATTGTGGTAGTGGTTGACTAGGAGATGATTGTATATCTTCTGTTCGTTCAGTTTTTTCTTTTTCCTTTGTTTCACTTTTCTTACCTAAAATGACAAAAGAAAAGAGGCGATTATGTTATTGAAAACAATATCAGTATTCAACTAAGATGATTCCACAGATCTATCGACCTAATCGAAAAATTTTAAAAGTTTGTTCGACTAAAACCGGCTATGGATTAAGACTATCCATCCATAGCCGATTATCTTGTACGCGACAAATTTTTGATTGAAACACTTCTAAAAAATTTCACGATGCTGTTTAGAGTTTTTGATCTCCTCCATAAACTTTTCAAAAAATTGTAGCATGTTTTAGCAGTTATTTTCTTCTAAATTATTTTCTATATCCAACCAGTTATTCGAAGGGTACTTCGACTGCTCGAAAATATGGTTCCAATGGACCTTCACTGAGGGCTCGAATCCTCGGAAAATGACACTTCGAACGCTCGATATAAGCTTTCGGGGGGGTATCGAGTTCGAGCCCTCGGATTTCAGATAGGTAGCGAGCTCTCGAGAGAAATTTCGTGCCGTCGAATAGAGATGGTCGAAACTTCCGAGCCCTCGTCCATCCGATGGTGCGACAAGGACTCGGAAGTCCGGAACATCTCTATTCGACGGCTCGAAATTTTTCTAAGAGCTCGCTACCTATCTGAAATCCAAGGGCTCGAACTCGATACACCTCGAAAGCTTATATCAAGGGTCCGACGTGTCGTACCCATAAGATACAAAACGTTTATTTAGTGGACTTTGGTACTCTTTTTCATAGAAGTTTAATTCAATATTTGAAGTTTGTTTGGAAAAGGAACGTAGTTTTCGAAGCAAGTTATATATTGTCAATTACTTTTCTTCAGTACGCCTTTTTTCGCGCCAGCTCCTCCACCTATGGCATTTTCCTCTTCTGTTTGATTTGTTGACGTTAGCGGCCTCTTTGTCAGACCTTTTGTTCGATCCCATAAATCCATTATATTCAACACCTCATTGCGATAAAATTCGAATGTTTTGAATCTGAAAAAAGATAAGAAATTGTTTGTGAGTGAAGCCATCAACAGTTTCTTTCCTTCTACAAGCATTCTTAACATCTAACTTCCGTCACAAACACAGTCACTACAGAAATAACGGGTGGGTCAGAGGAAATGGGCCCTTTAGTATTTTTCATTTATCTCTTAAAAGATGTGTTGTTCAATTCTATATACGATCGTATATAAATAGTCTGATAAAGGCCAAAGCCTCAATTTTATTCGAAAAAAAGCAACAGTCGTCCAGGAGCCTCAACTTTTTAACACAAACAAGTCTTTTTTTTCAAAAAGGAAATCAAACTTTCTTCTTGATATTCTTAATAGTCTAAAATGTAGCTCTTGAAAAATTCTATCGACTGACTAACATAACAATTTTATGCCATCTGATTTTTTGATACAAGATTTACAAAATGGCGCAAATCCACTTTTTACCGTTTCCGGACACGCAGTTTGACACTTTCTAGTAAAATCACTATAACTCAGTCAAAATTGAATCAAGGAAACTCATTACTGCGTTATCTTGTACAGAAATGACTTCTTTACCAGAATAGTGAGCAAAGAGCCGATTATGTCGCTTATCAAAAGTTGTCAAAGCTTCCGTTTGAAATTTTCATGATTTGATAAGTAAAATTATTAATCAAAGATTTCTGCTCCGAAAAACAACACATCTTTTTAAAAAAAGAATGAACACTAGGAGACTGAAGTATCAAGAGATAGAGGAAAAATACTAAAGGACTCATTTCATCTGGCCCACCCGTTAAAATACCATAAGAGAATAATTGGAAAAATTTGTTTCCGCCATGCTGTGAAACTATCTGACTTTTGAATAAAGAATGTTTCCAGTTACTTACTTCAATTGTAATTCTTTGTCTTTCTCTTTCCTTTTCTCTTCTTCTAAATCCGCTAACTTCTGCGCCGTTAAATCGTCTTCTCTGGCACCTTCTTTAGCCGATTTCAATTCTCTTTTGGGTACTTTTTTCCTAGTAATCGTGAAATAATCTGTCAAATAAATATTATAAAGTTACTTTCGCTTATACTTTTCTCCATCATCAATAATCTCGTTTTTTGTCCCTGGTCTATCTGTTAACGATTGTATTGCACTCGGTAACTGTGGACGTTCACTTGTTTTGCCAGTGGTACCTTTGTCGCTGCCAGGAACAAGAGATTGTTTACCAGACTTTTTTTTTCTTCTAAAAATAGAAGTAACTTATGTATGACTTTCAATTAAGTGCCATCCTCTCACACAAACCTACTGTGTCTCTACTTGCAACAAACGTTCTTGTTCCAGACGTGCTTTTTCTTCTTTTACCTTTTGTTCTCTAGGATAATAATTGTGTATCTTAGACAAAAATTCTTTATTATTATAAGTCCCATCAATTTTGAGAAAAAGTAAGTAAGTTCTAAGTAAGTAAGTTTCTGACGTTTCGAAAGATTTAACAAACTAAAGAGTTTTATTAAGATTACAGACTCATCAGCGTGTCAAGCGTCCAAAATCGATTGAATCTCGAAATTTTCGTTCGTAGCGGTTTTAAGTGAACTGAGTTTCAACAACACTTGCTATTCAAGTTTTTTGCTATTTTGAAATACATTTTTGAAAACAAACACTACTGCAAAATTCAACGTGACCGATCAGGTTTGTTCGAATCAATTCAAAGAATAACTAAGCTTATTCTTTTTTGGAATGAAGAACAGTCATCAACATACTTTTGTAGGCGTTCTTTTTTCTGTTTTAAACGTTTATGATCAATTCGTTGCTTTTCTTCATAGGACAAGGCCTCATAGTCTTCTTCGTTCATTTCTTCAATATATTCCTTATCGTTTTCTTCTTGTTGTATATATCTTAAGTCTAATTGAGAAAGAAAAAACATATTATTATCATCAAACAGAATTTATTTTTGGTATCCTGTATTCTAGAAGGTTAATTCTTGTTTCGTCGAAAAGATCAAACAGACTCATACTCATATCAATGCATATTTCGACGAAACGAGAACCCATCTTCAAGAATGCTTTCAATTGAGTAACTTCTTTTCCGAAGTTAATAAATGGTTACGTTGATCGCTTGATGAGAACTTACGTTTTATTTCGTCAGCTTTTATTTGCGCTTCTTTATACTTCGCATAACTAAAATTTGTTACGACTCCGAATATGTATAAACGATTATTAATAGCTTTTAACAGACTGGTTACTGTTTGGACGTTGTTTTGTAGAAATTGTGTATCTAAACCGTCGAAAATGATGCCATGGGTACAATCTGATCTCTAAAATTTGAATAATCATTTCATCTTTTACAGAACAAAAACCAAATTACTCTTCTGAATACTTGTAATCGTGCGGCAACAATTTCGACAAATATTTCTTCCGTTAGAACAGATGTCATCAGTTCCTCTTCACCATTTCCATTGTCAAATTTTTGAATTTTAAATTTTGTAGATACTGGTGATGTTAAGTGTTGTGGTTCAACAAGTACCTTAAATAACACAAAATAGACACTAGTATCGTACAAACAGTACTGTTATGATGTGTTTGTCATACACTCTGTGTTACTGGATCTGCTTCTGTTTTTTTCTTCTTTTCTTGATTTTTTTTCGTGTGAGCACCTAAAAGGAAGAAATCGTTCTATTGAATTAGACTTGAAACGTACAAAGTAAATAAATTATAACATATGGCAAAAAGCCAGTAAATAAGTAGAAGTTAGTAATTACAGCAGAAGATGGATTCTATACGTGTTGCCACTCTTCACTTCAAACTCTTCTAGGTCTTTTCCCTGATTCTAAGAATGTGACAATGGAAATGGTGAAGAACTTATGACAGCACTAGTAAATGGAAGCTCAGAAGTTACTTTTTATGTGTGCTTGAGCCAACACATAGTCCAGATGTGATTTAAAAGTTGAATTTGTGTTTACTGCTTTGCAGAAATCTTTCTGATAGTGAGGGTCACCAACAAAAAAGCATACTTTCAAGAAATGATTATCATATTAAGGCTTCTTCTGTAAACTTTATAACTTTTAATCTAAATGTTCTTGAAAAATTTTCGACATCTCATTTTTATTATCAAAGTTTACTGTACAAATTGAAATTAGTAGAATTCAAATGATATTTACTCACAGTTTAGTGAAATTAGAGAATTTTTAAGAAACCATTTTATAAAGAGACAACTTTCTCAAAACACCTTGAATATTGTTGAAAGAGATACAACACTGGTGGTAGGTACTACTACATGCTTATTCTAATATGAACTACTCATCAAAATCTGAGATTTCTGATATGGAGGAGGAAGGATTGACCTTAGCACAACAAAAGCTGAGTCAGTCGTTTGTCTGTGTGTAGTTCTAATATTTTTCATACCCGACTGTGCAGCTAAATGTTCATTGTCACTTTCTAGCAATTTTTGTTCTTCTAAATGTCTCTCCATTGTGTCTCGACATAAATTATATGCCCGCGTAGCTGATTCACTACGCATAGGTGAATTGATTGCATCTATTATAATATCATCAATGTTTAATAGAGCACATTCATAATGCTGCGATAAATCTTTTGCAACTGTTGTTTTACCTTGAATAAATATACAGATTTTAGTATCAAAAGGTGATAAAAATGGAAAAACAGTAAATTTTCTAATTACCAGAACAAGGAGGACCATAAACAATAACGGCTATTCCTCGTCTATTTTTAGCTTGTATTCCGTCATTAGATAAATCAATTCCTAAATGTCGAGCTAATGCTCGTGCAACTGGTGTCATATCACTATCAATTAACTTTTCAGCAATACGTTTTAATAATTCTTCGTTTTGTTTATCATTCGATTCAACGTCACTTTTAACGGAATCATCAATTATTTTCGATACAGGAGCGTTTGTATTCAATGCTGTACTAGTTGTGGTTGCATTTGTATCTTCAGATTGGTGTTTCAAATCACTAACAGTAGATAAATTTTCACCGATTGGTTGAAGCCCTGAATCACCGCCAATTGGTTGTTCATCACCCGAAGTTTCTGTTTAAAAAGAAGAACTTAAGATGAATACAACAAGATATTCAATTTGTAAGAACCAGGATATTCAATTCTGTCTATGGTTCTTTAAAATAAACTGTATATTATCATACCATCCCATTTTTTTGTTGTATCTCCTTCTTTTTCTTTTGATATTCTTTCTTCTTCAACACGCTTTAAAATATCTAGAAACAAATGAAAAAAAAAAATCATTCTCTTCTCTCAATCTAGAAGAATATATCAGTGCACACCATCATAAAAGTTTTGTAATTCAAATGGTAGTTTATCACCAACTGCTCTTGTTGGTAAAAGAATATTATTGTACTCATCATAACCAGGCATCAAACGCAGAATCTAAATAAAAAATTATGTTTTTTTAATATTCAGATATAATTTAAAAATTGATGAGAAGATTTCACAGGACAAAAGTAACAATGAATTTGTTCTAAACGGTAAAAGGTGACCTTTTTCTTTCTTAGCATCGGAGAGCATCCCTCAGCATCGCATCAGCATCTCAAGCATGGGAAAGGATTTCAACCTTTTCTCCTTTGATTTATGCACCTTTTCTTCTTCTAAAAATTGTTTGTCAAATTCAAGATTATATATTTCGATTGGAAATGAACATGGATTTTTAATAATAATATCTTGTTCATCGCCTTGACTATGTGGTAATATGGGATTAAATGTAATTGATGTTGTTGGTATAAACTGATTTTCTATTGTTTGACCAATAACAATATTGGGTTCTAAACCACTCCCACGACAAATAATCATAATACGCTGACTACTTTGATTTATACGTAATATGAGACGACTCTCATAGTTTTTCTAAAATAAAATAAAGACATAAATGTTTAAAAATTCAAGAGAAAAATTGACAGTACTTCTTCTGTTGGCGTAAATTTAATTTGAATATTTGCATGTTGTTTTGCTGAAAGAATACCATTCGATGGTAATAATTCAAATATACGTGGAATTATTTGCTTATTTTTCATAGAACTTGTTGAACGACGATATGATCGGATGGCAGCTTTACTTGAACGTTCTTGCATGTCTTCCTGTGAAAAAGTATTGATAAAATAATTTGGTCCGGTTATACTATATCTGAGTAATATTAATTAGTTCGATTAAAACACTATCATCCAGGAAAACTTTCTGCTAGAAAAATCCGTATCGGAAACTTATAGATTCACTGGAAAATATAGCTAAAATTTGTAGCAAAAACTTCTTCTCAATTTATGTAGAATCTTTACAAATATGCTGTAGATTGTTAGAGGATATTAGCAGATTCTACGCAGAAATTTGCAAATTATAAAATGTGTTTAGAAATTTTCACACAGATTCTGCTGGGACAGATAAACTTGAGGAACGCTTCAATATGAACGAATATATCTAATGATTTCTGTTGAGTACCAGTAAAGTCAAACTGTACTATTTTTCCATTTCGATCATTATGGAATCAAAGCCTATTTTGATTATCATAAAACGCAACAGTCTAACTATATTCCCAATTAAGTGTTAGTTATCTTCACTAAATATCCAACATTTTTCTAACAAAGTAACACATTTCTGTCAAGTTTAGATCATTACCCCAGGATACATTGTTATCCATTCACATCGTATTTCTTTTGGATTTTTTAGTTGTATTGTGGCTATTTTACATTCTCCATTTTTAACTGTTCCAAAATCGAGCGTATCATTCGATACATGTAAATCTGGCATTGTTACATTCGCCTTTAATCGTAAATGAAATCCTGGACCATAATTGACCTAAAATAAGATTAATCAAATAAATTTGGAATTAAACGAACATAACAACTTACTTCAACTGGTACTCTATATTCAATATTGCCTAATCCTAAATTAGCTCCCCTTGGATCAAATGTAACAGTCATTAATATCGTTTCATTCGATGGTAAATTTTTGACATGATCACAATCGAACGAAAATCCAGATTTATTCAAATATGTTCGATCGAGACGAAATGTAATACTAATGTGTGTTGGATTTGTTATATGAAATTGTTTTTCTCTAACTGTGCCCAATATAACATAGCCAAAATCAATCAAATAATCGGATAATTCAGGTTTATTCCTACGTTGTTTCCCTAATGACGATATGCTTGAACGTAGTGAAGTATTTAAACCAAAATTGGATCTAGAGGTATGGTTATTAAATGTTGTACGGCTTTTAGTTATCTGTTTACTAAAATCAAAGCGGCGAGCAGTTTCTAAAACAAATCAACATATATAATAATCAGTTATTTAAGAAAAACCGTTTACTCTATACCCGGTTCTCTATGGGAGGAAAGAGATATCATACTCTCTTCTTTTTCAATTGGAATTTGTTCACTTGTTTGATTATTAACTAAAGAAATATCTGTCATTACTTTATACGATTCCTTTCTTTTCAATTTTTGTTCATCTCTAGTGGTCTCCATAGATTGTCGTAATTCATTATTAATGACAAAACTTTGTACGAGTAAAATATCAAATTGTCGTTGTACTTCGATTGATTGTAAAGCTTCTTCCCTTGTTGTTTCTGATGGTCGTGTATCTACTGATGTTGATAATACTGATCTCTGTGAATTTAAGATATTTTCAGATAAATCTAGTTTCATATCGTCAATCATAATTGCAGGTGGTAGATCGAATGATTTTGGTGAATCTGTTTGTTGTCTTGCTTGTTCAAATAGCTGCTGTTGCTCGCCATTTGTTTCATCAATGAACCTTGGAAGATCTAACTGCAAGCGACAAAACATTCCACGACCAATAAGATGAATTAAATCTGGTTGAAAATGTCCAATTTGTAAATAGAGCGTATGATGAAATTGTTCCGGTATATTTGGTTTAAATTTGATTTGAATCGTTTTTGTCTCATATTGCTCGCATACACCAGATTCTGGTATTATTTCGATTTTAGAATGATCTCGCAGCATCAACTCATTTGATATAATTGAGCCCGTACTTGATAAATTTAATTGACTACTCCTGTTCATTGAATTTATTGTTGGTGTTATGGATGATGTGTTGGCAGTATCGGGACGAATAAAATGAAAATCAATAGGTGTACAATTTTCGTTACTTATTGAGATCGTTTTTGTTGCCGTTTGATCAAAATGAATATTGCCAAAATCAAGTTCATGTGTATCTAGTTTATAAGCCATGAAAGATGCCTGACCTTGAAGGAGGAGTTCATATATTGGTCCATTTTCAACTTGACAGATAGCTCTGACGTTTATAATTATACCGGGATGACCATAGAAGCGAATGGCAGTCTTTTCTATCTCGCTAAAATAAATAAAATGACATTAAAATTGATAGACTTATTACTACGATATCCTGTCTAAAATCTATCTTTCGATACACCAAATTTTTACATACTAAAGATTTTCTCTTATACACATACCCTGATTGTAATGTTCCAAAGAATGGTGATATATCAAAAATTTCTTCTGGTTTTGGTATAGACGTGGCATATTTCATAATATTTGTTTGTTCATTATCATCTGATTCTTGTTGTTTTAACCACGGTTCGCTTTGTATTTGAACTGAATTTTCATCTATATTTTGTTGTTTAATAATTGATTGTGGTTGAGGTACTATAGTTAAATTTTTTTCTGGTTCAATAACAAATGACCACAAATATTTCACCGGTAATGGACTTGTATTTACAACTGAGATGTAACGAGTAACTTCTGTTCCATTCAATATACAACCAAAATTGATTTCTTGATGATCAATTAATAAATTTGGATAATGAACTTCGCCATGTAAATTAACTGTATTCTAAATATAAATAAAAATAAAAATTTGAATGAAAAACAAGATATGAAATATCAAATTTACATTAAATTTTTATTAAAATATAACATCAGCTTTTATATAAAAATATAGTATTTTTTTTACCGTAAAACTATGTTCATCGTATGTGAACGTTAATTTATCATCAATTTTCCATGTTAATTCTTTTGTATTGGTATTTGGATCAAAATAAACATGTTCAACATAACTCATACCCGTCAATATCTTTAAACGTTTTGTTAACACATAGCCATGTGGTATCATAGATGGGTTTTTATCATTATTCATTAAATTATTAATTGATGTTATAGACAATCTACTGTCTGATTGTTGTACTTGCTCATTTTGTTGTTCATTTTCATGTAAAATCGTTTCATTTGATTCTTTTAATAGAAATGGATATTTTACTGTTAAATGTGCATTTAAATCGATGACTGAAATATTTGAGAATGTCACTTCTTTTTCAACGGGTTTCATAACACTTAGATTATCATTTTCTACTCTAAAATATAAATCTGTTTTCGAGAATGACATTAATGGTTCGACGAATTCGCATTTAATATTCAACGACAGCACTTTATCACGACCAGTCGTACGACCAATAATAGCTAAACATATATAATTTTCTTCAACTAATTTTGCCTTAGTCGAACAGCCCGATATTATTAACGTTTTTGTTTCTCCTGGTAAAAATTCTAAACGTTCCGGTTCTATTCGAAATATATGTTCAAGCGCTTTTTCCGCCTCTTTTTCTAAATCTTTTCTTGATTTACGAACGTAGAATGCCGATGTTTGATCTAATTCATGAAGAAAATGTACACTTAATTCACGACGGCCATGATTTGTAAATTGTATTTTTTGTACAATTGGGGTACCAATAAATTTTGAGCCCAAATCAAGATGGGGAAAAATGTTTATATCCGAAACAATCACTGCACCAGTTCCAGTAGCAAATAAGGAAATTATTTGAGAAGAACTATTTTCTACGTGAATCGTTAATTCTTCATTAAGTCTGTAAAATAGAAACAATTATTTTACACATAGCTGATACAACATCTATTGATAAATTGCGCTACAAGCTATACGGGCTAGAGATCTACACTGACACAAAAATTCCTGTGGCCCGCGGGCATACCGTACGGCACTGGCAGATTAGAAAAAGACAGGCAGGCATGAAAGAGCAACTGCTCTCTTCAACGGGCACGGGTATTTTTTAAGAATATTTTCAACAACTACAATTAAGTGGAAACGCAGAAGGCGAAGAAGATGAATATTAAACGGAATTTCATTAAATTATACAAAACCTTTTAGCGGAAAGACGCTTTTTGTTTGATTGAGTAATAAATAGGAAGAACCATGTTCTCGTTTCTTGTTTCTTACGAGATAACATAAGGACAACTGGTAGAAAGCCAGAGATTAGAAAGAAAATGAAACCTCAGTGGTATATCAGAGAGAAAAAAGTGTATTTTTCCACATGGCCTCGGACGGGTATGGACAAGCACACTCGATAGGGTTATGGGTACGGACGAACAAGAGCAGAAACATTTTGCCCATGTAGACCTCTGATACGCAACCTTCTATTCCTCAAAATTTCTACAGTTAAAAAGTTCCAAAAATTTCCATAATCACGTTAAAATTTATCAGGCTCTGACAAATACATTGATATATTCAATTTGACTTCTCTTTCAGAGTGATTTATACATTAAGAAAACTAAACCTTACTTCATTGTATCATTTAAATATGCAATCACTTTAAGATCTAACATTGATTCTGGTTCAACAACTCCAGATTGTGGTTCACATCTAAACTGTGGTTGTTTCTTATCGAATTCGCAATGAAATATTGCTGGTATCGGCGATTCATTTGACAAAGTCAATTTTCGTTCATGTTCTTCTAATACAGATATGGTACCCCATTTTAATTCATTTGGTTCAATAAAAAGTACCGGTCCCGTTCCTGTAGCAATTATCTGTAATTCTAACGAAAAATCTTGTGTACCAACACGATTTATTTCAATTTTTTCTATTATATCACCTAAACGTTGAACAGTTATCGTTAATAAAACATCTTTTGTTGAATTTGATTCAATTATTCCTTCAGCTTCTGTCGTTCGAAATAATAAACAATCTGTTTTAGGAAATACAAATCGATAGCGCATTGGCAATGACGTTGAATTTTGTAAATGAACATGACGTTGATATGGAGTATTCAAAAAACAACGACCCAAATCAATCAGTTCGCCAAGTAAATTTATACGAGGAACCGTACTTCTACGAAAAAAGACAAGTAGTTAGATAGGAAAGAAATCGAAATATGGTTTATCTCTAATATTTATGACGATACGACAACAAAGATATCTGACATCATTCAAAACCATCATGAGGTAGCTGACAACTTTGATTCTACACATGTACTCCTTTTAAAAAGATCTATTATTGAAAAGCTCTTTATTTCAGTTATGTACTATGTGTATCGGTTGGGCACACATTATTCCTCATGGCATCAGAATAATAGTGGCAAGATGCGAGCATCATTTCTATGCAGATACTTTTTTAAATATTATTTTGGGTTCTGAATGATAAACAAAAGCAAAAGCTTTAATGTCAGTTTCATTCTAAAAAATTCACGGGTTGGTAATAGTGAATAAAACATTCAAACAATGGGAAAGTACATTCGTATGAACAATATTTGGCATTCTCTACACAAAAACACTGCATAATCTATAGATGATTCTATTTTTGGAGTGGGTGGGCGTTAGCATGTTTTTAGTCAATATTATATAGTTAACTTACTTGGCCGTAACAGGTAATGAAAATATATTTTTTCCGACTCCTACAATATCCACTGTCAGTACAGTATCATATTTTTGTATTGATCTTGGTGTAAAATCAACGTATACTTTAATATCACTTTGCGGAGGAATTGTTCCTTTAGATGGTTTAATACGAAATTCTCCACGTTCATTATTGTTAACTTCATCATCGGTATCTGTATCACTTCTATTATTTGTTCGGTTTTTCGATTTTTCATGCGCTATTTTCAAATGAAATGGCATATTTACTAATGAAGTATTGTATAAATGAAAAGCTATTGTTGTTTGAAATCCGTATGATACTAGACCAAATTTTAACGATGGTTGATCAAAATGAAATGTTGGTCCGATCACTGAGCCACTTATTTCAATTATCAACGGTTTGGGGTTCCCATTAATTTGAAATGGGATGATTTCTTTAAATTCTCCTAATTGATCACTCTCAAATATTATTTGTATTGCTTGATAATTATCGACAGGTATTACACCTTCACTCGGTTCAAATTGAAAGCATCGTCCAAATTTTGTTTCGATTATATCAATATTATAGTGTGCATCGATATAACCTTTGTTAGCAAGAATAACTTCATACATGTGAGTTGATCCAACAAATACACAACCAATTTCTAATGTTTCGAATGAGGCGACTAGTTTTGGTCCATCACTTATGCCACATATTTGAAGAGGTAAACGTTGTTCACGTCCAGTCAAATCTAACCATGCTGTACGATTGTATGATTGAACGACATCCGGTTTGAATAATATCTGAATTTCAATAAAAGAATTGGGCCATATGTCACCTTCAACTGGATCAATATGAAATGTTTGATCAGTGAATAAATATGTCTCGTTATTTAATTGACGACGATGATTTAAAAATGTACGTTGAATTAATACAGCATGATCAAGTGAAGCGGACGTTTCTTGAGAATGCGCTGAAAAATAGAATTAGAAATAGTAAAAATAAGAATCAATGGACACATAATACCAAACTATGAAACTTTTATTCACTTTGGCTCAAATGAGGGTAGAAAAACAAATTTGGAATAAGCTCTCAAGTTGTCTTTTTTTAATTTGATATTTTGTAACGTTACATATTTTATGATGTGCATCACATTCAAGGCAAATACAAAATAGCTTTTAATACATCCATAGGATGGCAGTTATATCACACACTAGAAAAACTATCATCAATATTTTTTGAAACATTATAATAGATAGTACGGTATGACTGGTGAGACAATCTTCCCAACTGATCAAAAACTTTTCTAATTAAAAATAGTTTTTCTATTCTAGACAAATTTTTAATGCTGATAAAAAATCTGATATTTAAAACTACGGATGGATCTTCAGAAATCAGATTTCTGGGGATCGGTAGTAAAAATCTGTATAAACGCAAATGAATATCCGATTTGTGATAAGTATCAAGAATTAGCCTAGGAAAGGAAAACTAGTTTAATCACAAAGCTTTCAGTCAGCTAGGAAGGTTCTTTCGGGAGTTTATTCTATAAGAGACTTGTGAGATTGAAAAATTACAACATTGTGATCTTCTGTGATTATTTTAACCCTTATGCCATACTGCTCTGTTTTAGAATACACATGCACATATCACACAATTGCAATGTGCTAGCATCTTTAAACTTAGTCTAGCTTTCTCATCTGAGCAGAGCTGGGCAAGTCACAAATCAAATCAAGCCAATTCGAGGTGAGAAAAACTTTTCTATCAAGTCAAGTTAAAAAATAGGCAAAACATAAAATTTGCTAGCGCCTTTTGGGTGAGAGACAATTTTTATACTTTAAGAAACTGTTTCATGATAAAAAATGCCTAATTTAAGCAAAAATCTCTTACTAGAAAGTTTTTCGAATTCCAGTCATGATCATGAAAAAAATCTCACGAGCTAAGTCACACCCAAAACATTTTTCGGCCAAGTCCAGTCAAGTTAGACTTGACTTCGACTTGAGGCATTTTTTACTTGACTTGTTCTGCGTCTGAGACTACGATATATCGCAAATTTCCCGTATCTCCGCTCACTCTATAAACAAACTAGAAGCCCGCAAGATCCGACTGTGTGTATCATACACTAGCGCCAAAAGTATGTAAAAACCCCCATCTGCCTCTACAAAAGGCATGGTGAACATGTTTGTTGCCCACAGATCGCAAACTGTGAGTTTTGATGTTCAAGGAGTTGATGTTCTTATTTATCATAAATTCTCATATTAAGAAAAAGTGCTGATTTAGGGCTTACCTATTTTGATCCTTCACAAAGCAAGTTCACACACTTTTTGTCTCTTCTTTTGCTAAGCGCGGAACTCACAAAAACTACACGCCAACTGTCGGAATACCTTCACCCGAGATAGCATTGGATTAGTATTAAAAAGTCCCAGGTTATGGTTTTGCCAGACGAGTAGCTCATTTACAAAGTAAGCGAAAAAGTGAGAAATATTAGAGTGTAATGCAGTGTGACAGCATACTTCACAGTAACGTTGTAATACATATATAATTCATAATATTATTATTATTTACGGTATTGCCTAATCTATAACACTCCATTTCTTAAGAGTTAAATCACTCTTCCAAAAACATTCAACCTTTCAGTCAAACAATCGCTTTATGTATTTGACTTAACAATCGCTTTATGTATTTGACTTCTTAGCATGTATGACATTTTTTCAGTTCAAATCCAACAAACATTATTTCTCCCGCTTTATCGTAGATGATGAAAAATAGATATTTTTATTCTAACCATTCAACTTTTGTATAGCATTTATTTCATCATTTGATATTGTATGTAATTGTTTTAATTTTTGTTGTTCTTCTTCTCTTTCGGTTGAATACTGTTTCCATTGATAATGAACGAGTTGATCACTATAATTATTTATTTTAATTGTACGTTGGTTGGTCATTGTTATATAAGTATTCTCAAAACTGACAAATTTCTTGTCTAATCGAACATTAATATCTTGAGATACACCGTAGAGATGAACGTAAATTTTCTCTCCTATAAAGAAAATTTTATTTTTTAAATTGTTAAATATATTTTCTATTCTATCACCTGTGTCAAATATAACAACCATTTCATCTTTAATTTCTCCATTTACAGTTGGTTTGAAATCCACAGTGACTTGCATGCTTTCACCAACTGGCAGTATACCATTTTCAGGTGATACATAGTAAGGTCTACAAAAGTAAAAAAGAAAAAAATTTTAATAAAAGCATGTTAAATACACCATGACAAGAATTATACTTATTTGCTTGTAACATAAATCGAGCTTCTCTCGTACCCACATTTCGTACAAATAATACTTTACTATTAATACTCTTTACGGCTGTTGCTTGAAATGTAACATCATCAGGAAAATCAAGAATGGCACGTGAACCAATTGCTCGAATAGGAATTAAAAACTTTTCACGTTCGGTTGATATGATGATTTCATGAGTATAATCCTAAACATGCAATATCATCCACATCATACTTTGAGATTACGTAGTAAAGTAATAGAAAATTTTTCAGATATATGGTTAAAGTGAGAAGAAAACTAATAATGAAATCGGGCTGTTAACCCTAAAATCTCTATCAATGATGGAAGATAGAAAGCATTCAGCCCATTAATACAATAATAAATAGATTTGATGTATGACAGTCTAGTGTATATTATTTATTTTGTAATTAGATAAACAAAATCCTAATTACTCTTTGCTCTTCTGGTATAAATTGTATTTTGTAAACGATAGCGACTCCTGGTGCCACTTTGTGTGTTGTATTCGGTGGTGCAATAATTTTAAAATAGAGTGTGTCTGTTTGTGCCACTTTAACAGCACGTGCAACCTAAATGGAAAAATAAAAGTAAAAAATATATATTTTTATCTTATATCACTTTTTTACTTTATCATTATTTCTTAGTAAAAGTGGTACTTCATAGGTATTGAATGGTTCAAAGTTTTGAAAAACAATATCTGACGGATAGGGTTGAAATAACGGTTCGTCGATACCCAATTTTGATGTCTGCAATAAAAGAATTTTTGCAAAATACTGTAAAGAAACAGTCATTTGATAATCACTGTTGTTTCAGACATGTCCGATAACTCGATAATTTTTGGAATATACATCTCACGTGTATTGTACAATTTTTGTTGCGTATCAAGTGACATTTCTTGCAGAAATGTTGACGGAGTAAACTGAAAATGGATATAACCATAACATTCTATGAATTTAGAGTTTATTTTAATGTTTCGGCGTACTTTTCGTTCTGTTTTCGGTCCTCTACAAAGTATTGGATTTCTTGGTGGAAGAACTTTGGTTGGAAAATTAACGGACATCGAGACGCCAACATCGCTACCGCCTCTCTGTTCAATCATCTGCAACGATCGAAGAAAAGAATTAAGACGGTAGTAGGATGTAGTCGGATACCTATGTTCAAGTACACTCACTAGGGAACGGGAAACATTTTTAAGAGTAAGCTGTTATTAGTATACAAAGTCATCTTCTTACTGATCATGTAGTATTTAATAGAGTATTATTAAAACAGTTCAATTTTGGCTCCGGGCAGCTATGAAAGAAAATTCCAAAATAGAAATTTTTTATTATAGGGGGTTTCTTACTATAGAATCAATGTCACAGTGAATTGTAGTAGGAATTTTAAAGTCACAGTGGAAATCATAGTGAATTTCACTTTTTGATTTTTGTTCAGACTATAAATTTCCAGATCACCAAAAGAAGAGTTAAACTTCAGTTGGATTCCGAAGAGTTCCATTAAGTTTTTGTTGACTGAACATGGCCTAAGTCAGAATCATTTTTTCTCAATCCCTCCCCAGTCAATGAGAAACAGCATAGCGAAATATTACACGTGAGGGAAAAGATACATATTAACAATGTTATTTTCTCACCATGTCCGAATGTTTCGAATGAACGTATGATAGCAATAACCTTCACTAGGTTGCCACATATCTTTAATTTGATGGACTTTGCTCATACTGCTACAGTCAGTTTACGTAAGAATACTGCTATTTCAAAAACAGATGGAAACTGTATTGCAAGCTTATTCAGTGACAGATGTCGCTACGACCGCTTGACTGATGATGAGTATAGTCGCTTGACAAATGAACTAAACGTTTTCGAGAAATTGTCAGAAATGTAGAATGGGACAAAGTTAAACTTCATATCGTGCAACTTTGTTTTCTTTGATTGCAATAAACCCATGTCGCACTTTTTTTCGTAATACCGCCGGTTACCGACCGGTCTATAGATTACCGCTGGTTAACCCCACTGTTCGGTATAACGACCGGTTTAGCGACGGCCTTTTCTTCTACCGACGGTTACCGCACAGTACTTTTCAGACCGCGGTACAAGAAAAAACCGTCGGTAAACCGTTTTGACACAATCACCTTTTTGTTTTGCAGTTGGCTGTCTATATAAGAAACGCAGAAAAGTCAAAAAAGTTTGATTATTTTTCAGATTAAACTTTCCCTTTCACATTATAGAGACTCGTCGAAGTTTGCACTTTGACTTGAGTCAAGTTTTTACCGTTGAGGTCTCAGTAAAGTGTTTTTACCGTTTTTGAGACCTCATTGCGTTGCATGCGCACTGCAAAAAAAAGACAGCTGAGAACTAGATTCGAACTCCTGTACTGTTTGCTCACACTGATAAAATACCGGTTGATGCCGCTGGTACAACCGACCGGTATACCGCGTGGTTCGGTAATTTCACATGTCCGTTAGGTTAAGCGCCCACTATACTCTGCGGTGACCGCTGCGGTAACCGGCGGTATTTTAGCGGTTCTGATAACATGGAAAGAATACTTCATTAACTGTAGATTGTATAAAGCTATCCCTAGTGAATGTACTTCTCAAATCGACGAATGGTTTTTCTTTTTTTAAAAATTGTCAATTAATTGCGATTAATTGTTGATTTTAAGCGATTAAATGGTTATTATTATTCACCACTTTACTTTGCAGTACGTATGTATATTTAGATCTTCTCTTTATTTTAGAGTAAAACGGAGTTGTCCGCAGTCTTCTATATGGTCCTTTGGAGTTTTAAGCCGAGGAGCTCGGTGAACAGCTGGTATCTGGGCAATGTCTAAAATTGACTCGTCGGAAAGGCTCCGACTTCAGCTGATGCTAAGACCGTTGTTAGGTGACGTACATGTCGTTATATATAATAAACAGTGAAAAAACCGGAAAAAATATGTATTTTCTAAGATGGGTTCTAACCCAGTATCTAGAAAAAATCGTCAATTTAATCGCGAGTAATCGCTAAAATCATCAAAAACTCGGCAATTACTCGCGATTAAGCGTACGGCTAATCATATGGTTTTTACCAATTAATTGTCGATTTTTAGTACAAATGTTGGTACAACACCTGAGGTTTTTTGGTTGATCCGTCAATCGATCAACCAAAAAAACCTCATGGCAACTACTTGATTAAGAGTATGGCTGCAGAATACGTACAAAATACAAAATGAAGTTAAATGTAGTAAGTATTAGACTGAAGCTTTTGAAGTAAACTTATCTGCATTGTGTCACCCAAGTACTTTCATTTCACTTATCATATACTTGAGAAAGTACTTGACAAGTAATTTACTTGAAAAAGTTCACAGCTACTATCCCCATTACTT
>CAJNOQ010001033.1:0-36970 GCA_905250885.1 Didymodactylos carnosus | reverse complement strand
ACGCACCTTCTTAGGACCTAGCCTGACCAGTTATATACCATTTCGTAGAGAATTGAAAGGCGAATCTTTTGATATAAGAATGATCTCGATCGACTTTGAGGAAGAGAAGGAATTTCAAAAACACTGATAGTCTAATTTATTCTGCGCCACCCGTTACAAAGAATAACTTCTTGATCAAAAAGATTTTGTAACGAATAGATAGTTGAATGATTAGAAAATTATTAGCTCTACAAACTATACTAAATTCCACGTCAGGGAAGTGAAGTCTGATGGGTGAAAATGCTTATTTACTGAAACTTTTTCTTTTATTAAAATTTTTAATAAATTTGCTTTGATCCACTTTTTCTACCTTGTGATACGACACGATAACACGGTAATAGTATACATACATGTCACAGATGATGTTCAGCAATAATATAAAATTTTTCACTCTCGAATGCTATTCATTTTGTTTATTTATTGTCCACCATTGTATGTGTTTGGTATGACGGTAAGAATAAAAGTTTTTGTCTAATTTTTACGCAAAAAAAAGACATTTTTCTCTCTAATTCACGCTGCTAAACATTGAAATGAGATTAACCTCACACACTCCCTTCCAGGGTAGTAATGAAAAATATTCATATTACTACTTGATACAGTTGAAGACTTTCAAATTTTCTCGAAATATTTAAGCCTTTCATCAGTATTCCCGTGTAAGCGGACATATAGGACTTTAACGAATTATCAGTTTATGAAATAAAAATATTTCATACAGAGGCCAAATCAATGCATTGAATAGGATTACATCAGCTGAGATGTAAAATAAGCTGATGGTCCCACAAAACTCCCAGGAATATTATCGGACGCCGGTTGCTCTGTGCAGAAAATTTATTTTCAATGTACTTTTTACTTTATATGCGGATTTTTATTAAAATCAAATATTTGTGTGCCCAAGAAAAAAAAATAACAAAAACAATTGATGTTCAATTTAACTTGTTGGTATTAAGAATATAAAAAAGTAGAAGCCATTTCTTCGGACACACACACACACATTTTATTTTTTCATGTTGTATTAAGCATAACCTGCACGTTGGGTATAACCACCACGTCCTTGACCTCTACCACCTTCGTTTGGATTTGTTTGTTGACCAGATTTATCTCCACTTGGTTCAACAACCTGAACATTTTGTAATGCTTTAAAGTCAAAACCCGACAACATTTCTTTAGTATCTTGATCGATACTAATTGCTTGTTGTGGTTCCAATGCTGAAACATCTGGCACATAATTGTCACGTCTTTCACGTTCTTCTTCTTGTAGTTTAATTGATATGCCACGAACTGGTCCAGCTTGAATACGTTTCATTAAATGTGTTATAAATCCAGCTATTTGATTTCTTAAACGTTTTGTTGGTATTATGGCTATTTCTTCAACCACCCGTTTATTCGTATGAAAATCTAATGTCAATTTTGTATAATATTTTTCAATTATTTGACGTGACGCTTTCTTAACCGTTTTTGTTCGCACACGACCCATGGTGGTTTTTTTAATTCAATTTCCGAATGGATAATGACAGACCGAAAAGACTGACGAAAGTCTAAAAAGATAAAATAACATATTAATAACAAGAAACGCTGTATGAAGAAACAACAGAAATGTCTTGCCTAATGCAAAACGTATGATTTTCTTCTTAATGAGATATTTGTAGTAAAAAATAAGTATGCGAAAGATCCGTTTCTCAACAACAGAGTAATTTATAACTTTCTCTTGTTTTTATGCAGTTCAAACCAAGAAAAGACTCCGCAGTGTATATATTCTAGTATTTCGAGCGCCTTTTACCCTCAAAAAGTAAAAACCGCATTGCTGAGAGTTAAAAATGATTGAAATGTTTATGATACAAAATGAAACACGTTTCAACGTTGCATTTAATAATGAAAAAAATAATTGATCAGAAAATAAACGAACTACTAAAAACGAGTGAATATACAAAAGTAAATGAGTAGTTGTTGGTTTTGTTACGAGAATTAGCCGATATTTTTAGTAAAGTTTGGTTACTTAATATCCCGTAGCTATTGATATATTTATATTTAAAATTAGTAACTAGACGTTTCCAGATTGACTCAATTTCTTCATCGGTAGTTTTAAAAACAAATAAAATAAGTTCATAGACATAGTCTATGAATAGATATAATCTAAGACAGACAATATCAATCGATTACAAACAGTGATCTTCGCTTTTTTAAACTATTTACATCAATCACATTCACATTGTGCAGTATTTTACAGTATTTAAAAACTTTAGATTTTTACTTATTTTATTTGTTTTTGAAACTACCGATGAAGAAATTGAGTCAATCTCGAAACGTCTAGTTACTAATTTTAAATATAAATATATCAATAACTACGGGATATCAAGTAACCAAACTTTACTAAAAATATACAAAAGGGGATTATTTACAAAAATAAACGCAATGAGATCAAAAACTATCTTAATGAGAGAAAAAATATTTTCTAAGTTGATTGTTTATCATTATTGTTATTCTCATTGCTTTGTGCATTTTCATCGTCGATTTTCAATTTAACTTTTTTAATTCTATTCGGTCTATCAGGATCGTTCGATGCTTGATAATCAGATGTCACATGATATCGACAATGTTCACAATGACTAAACTCATTATCATCGCTACGTTTATTCGTATCATCATCATCATTCTCATTTTCATCACCAATTTCAGATGGTTTTACATAAATACAACAACATTTTGATTTCTTTTTATTCATAAATTCATTATCAACGGTTTCTTCTGTCCAACGAACACGTGGACCGGTAGGAGGACGTTCTAATGTTAAAAGTAAAGTGGGCGAATGCGAACGAGGTTCAACTAGTTCAGATTGTTGTTGATCGCCATCGGCAGAGATAGTGATGACTGATGAACCCTCGTCAACAAATGTCGAGGCAGTTGCCATATTTGATCTAAAACATAACTAAAAGTAAAGAAAGATAGTTTGTAGTTTGAATGTACGAGAATTGGATTGGATAATCAAACGCAGAAAGTTCCATTAGACTCTCCTGGTTAGCTACCTTTCTCCCGTGAAAAAACTGATTGTCTTAAGCGTACGTTTCCGTCCAAAGGAATCTTTTTATGTCTGTCAATAATAGAACTCACAGTTCGATAAAAAGCGTAAGTAACGATATTGAAAATCTTTCTTTATGCCTGGCTGTTTATTTCCATTGCTATAAACTGAAACATAATGGAAATGTGAGGCCAGGCAGCACTCACATACAAAATACGCAAAAGAATTTTTAAAAACTAACACTTAATAAAAGAAAATACAATAAATTATTACTCATAAATATCATATGGTAATTTACCATAGTAACATACATGTTTTACTTTTACATTCCACTAATTACTTAAATTTTACTTAATAATTACATAATACTAATGGATTAATGAGAAAAGGATTACTTTTCTACAAATAAAACAGCCATATATAATGACAACTAAACAAGCGGACAGTTTAACAGAAAGAGTAGAGCAAAACAAACATTTCACAGATGGTAATAACTCTTAAGTACTGGAGAAAAGAATGATTTTTCATTTCGTGTCTGAAAAATTTGATCAGCGCAAGTAACGAATACGTTCTTTTGTCGTGCGAGCATAAAATCGAGTGCAGCGCTTAGAGAAGCAGATATTCAACGTTCGAATCATGATGGTGAAGCTTTTTCTATCTTATTGATCTGATGGTTTAAAGATAAACTGTTCACAGGAGTAAGAAATTCTTGGTATTTTAATACAGCACTTCATTGTGAAAGTAGCGAAATTCGAATACCGCTATTAGCTCAGTTGATACTAGCACTGACAATTTCCTAAACTCACAGAACTTCAAGTTTCTCGCAGTACTCGCAATCAATTAGAGTTCTCTCTCAGAAAATAAACAGTGTTAGATGAAATTTAGTAGCAAATAGACAATAGATGATTTGATATGTTTATTATGATGAAAAAACAAAGCAAGCTAGAACAGAAGGAGAAACTGGACTAAATAGCAACAAATAAATTATCTAATTTGATTTATAAGATGGCAGATATACATTTGAGCTATATTAATTCGTTACGACACGATCGGATAAAAAGAAAAACACAGAGTATACAGAATGGGCATGAACTATGTACGAAAACGATGGAGCATGTTCCTGATATTTCAGTAAAAGAGATGTTGAATTGTACACGTAAGAAAAAGAAAACTGAACAATACAGAAACTAAATTCGTAAGAAAAAACGAAACACACCACCGGCAAAAGAAGACAAACAAAGACAGGAATATTATGAATAAACATGCGCGTGAGAGAAAACTTTTAATTTCTGATTGACTAGAACAAATTCAAGAACTCCTTTTAGCTTTTCATATGATACATGAATAACACGACTACAATAAATACCAATGTTTCTATATACCATATGAAGCGAGAAAAAGAAAAGAGCGATGATATATTTCTTTGATACCTCCTTTTGACTTGTGCATTCATCGATCTTTTGTTGTTAAACGGTCAATTAATTCTTGTAGAGGTGCAAGTTCTTTCTTTTCAATCAGATTAAATTCTTGTATAAAATAGACAAAATGTTTAAATGATGTATTTAAATGGGCTTCTTCTTTCAGCATCACAACCTCTTTAAAATGTTGATGATAAATATGAGCATATACACGAAATAAACGTTTTAAGATCATTTTTGATAAACTCAAAAAATTTTTTGGAAATGGTATACCTGGAATAAAACAGAAAAATATCGTATAAATACTAGGCAGACCGATACGCACTCTTTGTTCTTATTCACTTAGTTAAGTAAAAGATAAACAAGTCAGAGAGATCGAAACTAAGAAATCATATTACCCCGATCCAATAATGGCATAAAACAGTAGATGACAGAAAATCCAGTATGGCCGTCAAAGGACTTTGCCATGGCACCTAGTGATCTATTCTAGAAAATGCTGGTTAATACGTACCAATTTTCGACGGAAATACTGTTTCATCATCTAGTTGTTCCTGTACCCACGTCATTAGAAAATCGATGTAACGAGGTGCCGAACATTTGATCGGTTTCTTAACTGTAGCTCCGTCTGCCCAATGGTATTCACTATAAAACAATAATAGATGAACAACCAACATCGCACCTTTAATATTCACAATACTTACTATTTCGGTCCTGCCGTCATTAAAGCACAACTTTCTTCCGTGCAAAATTCTGTTATTGTGCCGTATAACATATTGATTTGATTGAAAAAATCCACAACTAAAAGAAATTACAAGTAAATTAAAAATGAGCTGAAAGCACGTTGCTGTTTTTCACTTACTATTCACAGCAATCCATTCATTCAAATCTTCTCCATCTGGTAATGTCACTGCTAAACGAAGATTACCGCTTCCTAATGTGGCCGCAGCATGTTTCATTAAGTCATGTTGTTTTGTACCTTCTACTATATGGCGACGAGGTTTGAACGTGCGCTGTTGACGACTGAAGTAATCAGAACAAAAGAAAAAGTTACCATTCATTGTGTCAATTAATAAACAAAAAGCATACGTACAACAAAAAGCTCATATTTGTTTGATCATACTCTATTGATTTTCTCTTTTATTTTTGAAGAATCCAAACCTGTTTGGATATGAGAATCGATAATACATTCATAATATTTACAGAAACAATAAACAGAAACACTTGGACTTAAAAACAATATCTGCCAGGGCTAAAAAAGAGAGATGCTACACAAAAATATTTAGTAGACAGATACTTAGGACGATTTCTGCGCGCAAAGCATTTCACTCACTATTCAGCATTAAGCAGATATTGATCATTAAGTGGATCAGTCAAATTCGTGAGAGTACAAATACATATAAATTATCCTTCTGCATAAAAAGCGTCTAGATAACAAAAAGTATATGTAAGTGTAGTGAGGAAGGTGAAAAATAGAACAAAAACTGTCTTTGATAAATACAAGTCTTTTTCTGAAAATGCTAGTACTCCTTGCGTCTAAATAAGTATTTATACAGGATCTTTAACGCTAGAAAAGAGTTAGAATTCGTTTGCAGAAGTTTGTAGAACACTTGAAAAATTCAAACAAAATTTCCTTACATAACTGATGTTCTAATCAAAACCTGTCTAATCTAGTCAAAACGTTCTTTTCAATTTCCCACCAAGAGTAAATTAAGCTTAGATCCTGAACGGAATAATGTTTATTTCCATTTTATTTTCTCGTTATATGTAATACGTAGGAAGTTTGGAGGTCCATCTATCAGAGGCGACTGCAGATTACCAGTGTTCCCTATTGGCTTCACTCTGGATATGATCAGCTGTCTTCCTCCTCAGTTGTATGTGAAAACATCGCTATAAAGAAAAGAAAGATCAATGCATATTAATGCATATAGTTTTTCATAAAATACAACCTAAAAAATTTTACAGCTTAATAATGAATGTGTAAATTACACGTAATGGAGATTGTAACCGAGAAACGCCACTAATCATAACTAATTAATGGTTTTTGTCAAACCCACTTTTATTGCAATAAAAAAAAAGCTTATTTTTTATACTATATCGCAACAACAACTATTGTTGGGAAATGATGATCGTTTTATCTATACTTTTAAGTAACTGTTAAACTTAAATGATCTCATAAATCTTGATCTACTTCTTCGTTTCGATTTAAGTTTTCGGCATTTAAAACGATTACTTTGTTTTTTTCATGTAGATGGGTCTACTTGATTCATTCATTTGTTGGCTAGGACTCAAACGCAAAGAAGTGAATGTTATTGTAATTGGCTTAGATAATAGCGGTGAGTGTTTAGATTAACTATTGCATTTACAGTATGAAATGAAAAAGTTATATTATAAAGATTTATACAAGTCTGACATTGGCGAGATAATCCAAACAGTTCATTATAGGAAATAATATGAAGTATTTCATTTCATGAGAGTTGATTCTTCACTATAATATTATAGTTTTTCATCGAAAATTATGATTTTCTAATTTGTTCAGGAAAATCAACGTTGTTGAATTATTTGCGACCAGTCGAAGCTCAAACCCATGATATTGTTCCAACAGTAGGTTTTAACACTGAAAACTTTCGTTGTAAAGGTCTTTCATTTTCGGCATTCGATATGTCTGGACAAAGTCGATATCGACCATTATGGGAGAATTACTACAGAAAAACACATGGGATTATATTTGTTGTTGACTCATCTGATCGTCCACGAATTGTTGTTGCCAAAGATGAATTATATCAATTGTTAACTCATCAAGATATTCGAACTCGAAATATACCTATATTATTTTTTGCAAACAAAATGGATTTGCGAGATTCACTATCGGACGTTGGTGTTTCATCATCGCTTTCACTAGATGAAATTGAAAATAAATCGTGGCATATTTGTAGTAGTAATGCGTTAACTGGAGATGGAGTACAAGAGGGTATTGAATGGTTGAGTTCGGCTATTAAAGCATCACTTGAGCAAGCGAAAAGATGAGAGCACTTTATTTTAACAAAAAATCAAAGTTAAAACTTCAATTCGAAAGAAAAAGAGTGGAAGAAACTCATGAGATATACACAGTTGGCATTTTATAACACTGATAAAGTTTTCGTAAAAATATTTTTGAAAAATATTCTACAACTCGTTTGGTTAAAGTTATTTTCAGTAGATGCTAATTTATAAATCTCATGTATCGTGTCTCTATTTCATTATTCTTTTGTTTTGCAATGTATGACAAATCATCTAATGTTTAGAGTAACAGTTTCACCTAGAAAAAAAGGAAGTTAATTTTGTGATACATATATGTTTCGTTATTTTTTTATATACACGTTATCTTTTGATAAATTTTTTTTTTTTTGTGATATTTTTTTTGTACAGTTTTTCTATTTATACACTATTAGAGCATTTTCAAAAAATGTATTGTTTCATAAACAATTCTACCGCATGGTGATCACTTAAAACTCTACAGTCTTTTATTCAATGGCTTATTACAGAACACTTCTAGTTAGACCAATTGATGTAGTAGAAAGAATGAGAAACTTCACTTAAATTAAAATCCTTTCACCCTTTTTCTCGTGAAATACTCTCTCATTTAAAATGTGCTTGTTTTCTATAGCTTTTCTATAAACACTTCAAGTCAGGTTGGTTAGAAGATGAACACCGTTTTTTGTGTGTATATCGACTACATCTGTTATGAATTTTTCTGAATGTTCAAAGGTTGATTATTTTTTTTAATACTGTGAGCGTATTATGCTGCCGAACTTTTGCAATAAATTTTTTCGATATTATGCATTAGTATGAATGACTGAAAATATATGATCATCCCAACAAATTTGCGTTATATGTGAGTTCTTCTTGATTCAAATAATTTTTTATTAATATTTATCCAAAACTAACATATTATGTGATCAAATACGTAGTCATGTTTCCATAGAGTAGCCAGTTATTATCGGATATGAGCAACGTCTATGCTGCTAGATTTTTATACTGAAAACTATTTATATGACTGACAATCCTATATTGTAATCTAGAATATAGTGTTTTTTTACTACTTATATTCCATAGCTTGGTAATGTTATTCTAATATTCAGGATTGAAATAAAACAATAACTCTGAATGACATTTTCTTGCGCTAAAGTCATTTCGATTTTTTATTATGAAATTTTATGGTAGATAATAATATGGTGATTCCTACGATTCACTTACCTTTTTAATATATTTTTCAATTCAAAAACTTTTTTTGATCTATCTCATTCAGCGACCACACAACTGTTTTTAAAAACATAGATATGATAGAATTTTTCAATGCGTTCTTAACGATCTATGAATGCAATAGTTGTTGTTTTTTCTTGCATTTTACAAAGTCAAAAAAAAGCCTATTTTTATTAACATTGAATCTAGACATGATTATTTAATACAACGGTAATAGTTTAGATTCAATAACATGCCACTTTGTATGACATTATGCATCAATCATTATCTGCGGTCAAAAAGAAATTGTAAAAAAAAGAAAAAACATTGTTTTCTAGCTTTCTGTAACAAACACGATTATATTGTTTTAAACCTAATAAATAATATATATATATCTCTATTTAAGATTTCAACATGAACCAAAAAAACATGAGAGCGATGTGTGTAACTAAAATTATCGAAAATAAAAGAGTAGCACACACAAAAAAAAATGCATTTATAGAAGTTGCATTAAAAAGAAAAACGCTTTGGTAGAAAATGATTGAATTAATTCTAGTGATGACAATGGAAAAAAACAAACACAAACGTAGACACAGGAATATATATCACTGATTTGAGAAGAAGAAAGAGAAGAAGAAAAAACGAAGACGAAGAAAATAAGAGCTAACAAGCAGAAATATCTACAAAATAATTTTCTATATTTGATTTGATCGGTATTGATTTAATTGCTGACAATGACGACAGAATAGGTAGTATAGATGAAAAATTTGTAATAGATAATTGTTGAGATTTGTGTGGAGATAATGTAGTTATCGTATCACTTTTAGTCTCACTAACAACAATTGATAATGTTAAATTTCCAAGATAATAGAAACCCGGTTTGAAAAAACATGCTTTTAATTGTACATTCAACGTTTGAGATGCATTTATTTCAATTATTTGATCCGTTATACCACACCATAGACAACATGAAGATAATAATGGATCAAGTTCTAATGATGATCTAAATAAAATAGATAACTTTTCAAATAAAAAATTTCCATCCTAATAGGATTAAGTACAAACAGAATCAAAACTTACCTCGATAATTGAATATGAATATTTAATTTATCTTGGGAACTATTAAATAATTTCAATTCAACTGGTAAGTATAATGTTCTTAAAAGAAGAAAAAAAGATAAAGCTAATAATAAATAATTAATATAAAAAAACAAAACTTTTATTTAATAAACCTGTTTTTATTAAAATCATGTTTGACAGATGTTTTATAAATTATTTCATATTGTATTGCTTTTGAAAATTTTTCTTGAATTGATGTCCACAATCGTTGTTCTTCAACATATGGATTTTGAGTTGAAAGAGTCAAAATTGTTGATGAAAATTGAACAGGTTGTTGTGGTTGTTGTGTATCCTCCAATATGATTTGATCGTTTATTAATGAATCACCTAAATTTGGACATATCATATGTAAACCATAACGAACATCAATTTGACCTAGTTGATTTGACATTGCTATTTGCCATAGTAATATAAGCGATAATTTTGTATGAGATGGTTGAATGGTAGGAGGTGTTGTCGTTGATGTATGTCGTCGATTATAATCAGACTGTTTTCTAGATGGATTAAAAAAATTTTCATTGCATAAAAAATTTCGATAAAAATCACACACAGGACTTTTAGAAACGTCAATCTGAAACAACAAGATATATTTGTGTAAACAAATTTAATTAAATTAAGCAATATGAACTTACATAATTGTTATCATTATTATTGGAAGATAGTAGAAGATTACTAATTAAAGCATCATCATTCGATTCTGATTTTTCTATAAATAAATAAATCAATACAATGTGAAGGCTATAATGAATGTCTTTTCTTCTCTAATTTTATGCACTAACCATCTATTTTATTTGTTGAACATTTTAATAACAATGACAAACTTTCACCACATGATATGGAATCTAAATAGAAAATGATAATTATATGAAATAAATGACAGTTAAACCTTTTGTTTTTCTTCTTCGCACTTCGATAAACTGGTGATAAATTATTCACATTCCATTTTTGACTAATACAAGATATTTGTCTTAACGTTATTTGTAGATTATTTTGTATCTAGAATAAAAAATGTTTTATTTGTCATTTATAAGAGAAATAATAAAAACATACTGCTGTCAAATTATCGATTTGTAAAGGTAACAATAATTCTCCAAGACCAATTGATTCAGTTTGAGCTGATAAACCAACACAAGAGGTTGTAATGAATAAGGATGAATGTTTAACTGTTCGATAACTAAAATGAAAGCAAAATGCAATTTATCGACTGCTAAAAATGCCGTGATGATCTCTAAAATTAACTTGTTGAACCTCTAAAACTACAATATGTGTTGATCTTACAATATAGAACAATTCATCAACGATTGACCGTCTTATCTTTTTTTTAAGTCCGATCTAGGATATAATACACAAGATCACTTTGTAATATTTGTCTTACCGTAATGGTTGTTGAAATGTATCTGATTCATATAGAAATAAAAAATCTGTATTTATTTCGCCTACTAAATGTGACGCTTTTAGCCATATTTTTAATGTACATATTGCATTCGGTTCTAAAACATTTGTTTTTGATGTTGTCTTATTAGCTGACTTTGGTATTAATGTTAAGACTTTTTGAGTTTTATCATAAAGTGTTTTTGAACATAATAATTTTGACTTATTTGTATAAGAGTAATATTCATCATTATCATCTTCTTCTGTTTCATTCGTTGTGGATATTGTTATCAAATCTGGATGACTTGTTGCAAGTTTAATACGAGATATTGAGTGTTGAGAACTTAAATTAATTAAATGAATAAGACATGATTGAATTTCACCACAAAACATTGTACAAGGCATTTGAGAAAATTCAACCTAATAGATGTACATTGAGATTATTTTAAAATGAGAAGTGATCATTCTACATTACTTGTAATAATGGAGCTTCTGGTAATACGTTAATTTCTAAACGTTTATCAGTGCCATACATAACATTGAGACGCTCTTTTCTTGTTGAATTTAAACGTGAACCTTTGACATGAAATAGTTGTTTTCCATAGAGTCCATCTGGCCATGTTGTTTGATCACTAGTATTTTGTACTAATATATTCAAACGATAACATAAACCAAGAATTGTCAAATGTCCAGATCGTTTTGGTCGAAGACAAAGTTCAATCTGCAAGAAATAAATAGAAATATTATCTAAATATATGTCATCATCATTCACTTACTTTCGAACTATCGTTAGGAAATATGACACAATCGGACAATATATCGGTTTCAACGGGTAAATCGTGTTCATCATTCTAAAAAATATAAGTACACAAATAGTAATTCCACTCCAAACTAACCTTCTATTGAGGGTAAACTATTATTTTGGAGAGAAGTTTATTGATATTGTAATTTTGTGTTTGAATAACTTACTTGTTTTAACTGAATATTATTTGTATATTCTTTATCATCTTCTTTCGTACTGGTGTCAGATGATGATAATTTCTTTTTCGATGAAAACTTCCATAATAATTTTATTTCACTGAGTAATAAGGGAATTTGAAGTGTATTCCGCACGTAAAATTCAACTCTTATAGACTCTAAAGAAAAAAACACAAAGACATGAATTGATGACTATGAGAAATTTTGTTCATACCTTTTGCAATTGCAATTGGATTTTGTTGATTATGTGTACGGTTTGTAAATATTTGTTGTTGTGAACGAGTTCCACTATTTCGACGTTCATTGGCCATCAATGCTCTTTCCAAATCAGACCATACTTCAAGCGTTTCATCAAAGTCAAAATCATTACAATTTGAAACGTTACCACCTAAACAGAAAAAACAACAACGACAACAAGTTAAAAAAGAAATATATATTAAACATGCTTACCTAATTTCGGTTGCATACGACTTCCAAGTAAAACTTTAATTGTATGATTTTCAACAGATGGTAATGGTAATACCGGCAATGTCTTATCAATCGATTGTGAGTCACCTAATTGCTGAAAAAAAAAGCACGAAAAATTACTAAACTATTAGTTTATTGTACAATTGTATCAGATAGAGTCCTGCCGTTATAATGTATTTCTACAATATCGTTGTTTGCTCAAATTTAAGCAGAAAATCGCTCTACTTAGAATCACAGAATCAATGATCACTTATTAACATAAAAAAGAATGACATGTTATACAGATGTTTTTTTTAATATCTAATCAACGGTGGTATATTCAAGATTTCAAATATCTCTTAGTCAGCGATGTAAAAGATACAATGGGCTTGCCTCCTTCTCCTCATCATTGTACTAACTTTTTGTTTTCTTTCTATCTTTAATAAAGTTTATAAGTTTATACAAATATTTAAAATTAAAAACCCAATTTTGTTTTTGATAACTGTTCTGAAACGTGTCAAAAAACTGACGATGAAATGTTCTTTATGTACTTACACTAAATAGGGTAAGAAATTCTTTAAAAAATCCAATTTGTTGTTGTGCACTTTGTACATTATTATTATTTGACATGAATAATGAGTTTAAATTATTTATTGAATCACTGGCACGGTTCAGTATAAAATTTTGTCTCCCAAGTGTGTAATTAATATGATCCTAAATAAATACATTAATTATATGGTGTTGTTACATTTTACTGGTATAAAATCGTACCAACGCTAATGACCACATTGTCTTCTTATAAATATTCATCACCTCATTATAACATCGTAGAGCATGTAAACGCTGAAGTAATCAGAGACAAATGTAAAACGTTTTAAAAGACATTTATAGCCTACTCACTTGTCCAGCCTTTAAAAATCGATGACCAGCAATAACCATATGAAATGCATATTTTCGAATAAATGGTGAACGATAATTTAGAAAACAATAGGAGACTTGTTCAAGAAATAGTGCACCACGTAAATCCGAATCCTTTAAATAAAAATAAGAATAATTATTCATTTATCAATAGTCCATATCGAATTTTGTAACACGTACTTCTTGAGAAAGTTTAAGAAATTGTTGTACAGCTGAATCATACATATCTTTTGCTTTCAATATTTCAGTGCTCATTAATACACATCGAGTAGCAAATATTGGTAATCTAAAAATAACAATAGATCATTTTAGTCAAATTAGAAAAAAGAATGAAAATTACTTATCACTTCTTTTTCAATTACCTGCATACATTTGAGTACGTATCAATGGCTTCATCCATGTAACTTGTTGAATAACTTTTTGATGCTGTTGCTGGTCCTTGCATAAAATTCGATAAACAACACATTTCCTTAACAGAACATATCTCTATATTTTATCATTTAATATAAAAATAAGAGTCTAGTATTCAAATATATACCAGTACGCCAGAATAGAATGTTGGTGCTTGTGCATTTGATAAATCTCTTTTAGCTGCATAATAACTATTAAATGCATATTCATAATCTTGAAATAAAAATGCCAAATCACCGGCACGACGTAACAATATTTCAACAGAATCTGCTGCTAAACTACAGACAAATGAGATAAAAATTTAAATAATTTAGACTGATTTATTCTTAAAAATTATACTTTGTTGCCGATTGAGAATGTGAAGTGATTGTTGGACTTTGTTTTGTACTACCAAAAAACTTTTTGGGCATATTAAAAAATTTTGATATTCCACGTCGAGCTGTTATCTGTTCATTATATGTTTTTAAATTGACTTCAACCCACGGCAATAAACCTTTGGTAACGAATTCACTCTAAGAAAAGAAAATATTTTGTTATAACGATCATAAAAATCTTTTTACTCACCATGAATACATGTATTCTGTCATGATCACTTAATGTTAAACATGCTCCATGAACAATGGCTGGTATTGACGATGAGGTTGTTGTCGATGTGCCATCATATCCTTCATCGATTGTATTATCTGTTGTACTTTGGCTTGATGTTAAATCATTTAGATCTAATGGATGAGCAATTCTTTCCGATTGTTGTCGATTTGTGTCTACTATGTTTAATTCTTGACTTAATAAATCTGTTAAATTTGACGTTGAGTCGGTATAAGAAGAATTTTCTATTGATAAACTCGATGAGTTAACAACACTTGGTAATGATATAGCTGATCCTTGTTTTCTTAATACAAAGGGTGAATAAGATTGAGGTGATGAATTATTGACAGTTTCATGTTGACCATAATAATTTACATCGGATGTTGTTGCTGAAAGACGATTTTGTTGTTGGAATGTTTCGTTTGTTTTTACATATAGACGCCATGGATCAGTCATATTTGAGTCTGCTGGATCATTGACATTTGACATTGATTGTGGCTGATTACGTTTAGAATTTATTTGTAATAAATGACAATTTCCAGCACCATAATGCTGTTTTAAATCACCAAAAACAGATACAGCTCTAGGAAAAAATAAACGAAATAAAATTTCCACTTATCGAGTCTAAAAAATGAAACTTATAGTTGATAATGCTATTAGTTTGTTTAGATGGATACATTTTTAAGAGCATAAAAAATCTTTTGTTCAACTTATTAGACGGGAAAATAAAATGAAAGAGTCTAAAAAAGCTGAAGGTGGAGTGGATTAACTCAATATAACCAAACAAAATATATATCGCAGCATGCACGACTCTAAATGCAACTGGAATGCTGGCTGAAGATATGTTGTAATAAATAAAAATACCGTATACCACAGACACAAATAAAAAATAAGAACAAAATAGCGGATTGTTCTAGACAACACTTACTTTCGTAATGTTATACTATAGTACAAAAGATTCACTTTAGTCAATAATACTTTTGCAAAGAAGTAATCACTAAAAATAATTACTTTGATTCTTCTCCTTCAGTAACATCATGGATCAGGACAAAGTATTTATAAATATTTTGTGAAAACCAACGAGGCAACTTGGCTGGTGATTGTTGTTGATGTAGTTGCTGTTGTTGAACAAGTTTGTGAAATGCATCCATAGGATCAAGATGTGACGTAGAAACAACCATAATACATAAGCAGAGCTGTCAAGGAACGTCAAGTTAAAATGAAAATACAGAAGAAGAAAAAGAGAATTGTTCATTTTGTTTAGCAAGGATACAAGCCAAGTAGTTTTTCAAAAATTCATGATCGCCAGTATATGCAATACGTAAAAAGCAATCTCTCCATGCATCAAACCAAGGCGTTGTAGCTAAAACAAAATAAAAATAGAAAATTTACATGTACAAAATGCTGACAATGTATCGGGTGCATCATAATGAATGAGCCTCTCAGTATTTTTTACTTTTCTCGTGTTTCTTTAGGACGCTAAGGTTAGTGTTTTTTTGAAAGATGCGCCTCGAAATACTGTACACAATCATACTTAAACTTCAATTTCAGAACTTCAATCAAGAACCCTACACAAATTATATGAAAGGCGAAAAAAAATGAAAACTTTGTAAATTTGGTATTTTTTTCGATCTGAAATATTTTTCCTAGAAAACGATATATAATGATTTCGTGTGTGAAGTAAGAAAACCCGCTTCAACCATTGTGTAGCCCTGACTTCGCTCTACCTTTTAACTACAGTTTATATTCTTTCACATCAAAATCCATGGAGAAATAATAATGGTGCTGTCGGCTGTCGGCGACGCATTTTTGCATTAATTTTTTAAATTCTGGGTATGGTGATGCTTGTAATAAAAGTCCCATAACTTCATCAAAACAAAAGATTTTTCGATCGGGTTTGTTTTGTTCAAAAATGATTGCTCTTCTCTGCTTAACTTTTGTCATACTTTTTTAGGGAAATATAGCAGAAAAAAAATTTCAAGTCGAAAAAAAACCAAATTTACAAAGTTTTCATTTTTTTCGCCTTTCATATAATTTGTGTAGAGTTCTTGATTGAAGTTCTGAAATTGAAGTTTAAGTATGATTGTGTAGAGTACTTCGTGGCACATCTTTTTAAAAAAAACACTAATCTTAGCGTCCTAAAGAAACACGAGAAAAGTAGAAAATACTGAGAGGCTCATTCATTACGACACACCCGATACATATTAAACAGTATTCAGTTTCATTCTTCTTCTATTCTTTCTCAGACAGCTAGAAGTTAAAAAATAAAGATGAAATATATAAAATATATACATCTAATCCTTAATTGATATTGTTCTGATTCAATAACCCGTTCATTTCCATCACTTGCAATTGTTGTTGATACAGCGTCATATAATAATTTTTTCGCTAATGTACTCTGAGGTGGCAATGATGTAAAGTCTTTGATTTCCAAACGAAATCCTCGTAATGTTATCAAATTATTTGATGGATCACGATAACTAACTGAAATAGAAAAAAAAGCTGTAATTATAAGAAAAATAAATAATTGGAAGAATTAATTAATACCTTCAGCTGGTAAACGACAAAAGGGTTGTATTAATTCTGCAAATGTCAAATTATTCTTCCTACAACATATTTCAGCATCATAACTGCATAAAACGGCGATCATTGGGCAAAATGCATCTTGGATAAATTCAACTGCCGACTTTTTTGTTTGGGCCATTAAATTTTATGAATATTTTTTTCTTCACGTTTTGGAAACGGCAGGATTTTTTAATATCTAGATCAAATGTAAAATTAATCATTTTAAGAGAATATATATTATCTAGTTTCAAAGAAAATTTTGGCATCAACAGTTTTATTATTTAATATAAAATGTCGAGAAAGTGATTGACTATATACCTTATGCAATGTTATACTCGAGAAAACATTATTTCCTTGACTGTAAGGAAAGGATCTAGAAACTTAATTGTGTCTGTCTGTATACAAAAAATGGAAACATGGTCGAAAAGTAATATATGGATTAACCAATGAGAGGACGTAAAAGTGAGAAGTCGTTAGAAAGTATATACATATTAATGAAGTAACAGAGAAAACAACAAACATAAAGTAAGATGTAATCACTAAAAAAGTCAAGTGCACAACAGATGAGTCATAGAACCTTTATTTAATAATCAATTGACAGAAGCGGAGAATTTATTGGGAGTACTTTTACGAACCCTAGAGTTTCCATAAACTTTTCGAGATTCTATCGATATCTGAGTTTATATTTGAGGGAATCAAACAGTGTTATCGCGCACCTGATGATCTTTCGGAGAATTTCAGAAAACTTTTCAGTTCCTATTTTTTGAGTTGACTTCTGTATCAAACGTCTACTGATTGTTTTATCGTTCATTTGAACACTGCAAGGGGTGTGTGGTTGTGAAGGCAGACCAAAGGAAGGCCTGATTATTTCGCTAGTAGAAAAACGACTGGTTTCTATGAGCTACTATTAACAATAAACGGTTTTGTACTCGAATTAGGAAAAACGTGGCTTTTTCGTCGTGGCTTTCCTTCTTTGCGCACATATTCTGCAAAACATTTCATGTGCTTTGGTATAAAACAGAATCTTTCGAGCCACACCAAGTAAACCAGAATGATGTGATCAGTTGTTTTCCACTAGCCGTCGCCGCACATAAAAAAGAAAAAGAAGAAATCTGATTGATCAATTTTTTGAAACCTAGTTCGTAGAAAAATCGATCAATCAAAACAGATAAATTGGTCTGCAACTAAATGTCCAAATAAAAGGGCAGTAGTTAGTATTACAGAGTTTGCATTGTTCGACTACTGCCCTCTTTGTTGTGTAATTAATCGCTTCTGTGCTGATATTTGATTCCCGTGACGACGATAAAGATAAATGAAGTAATGATGATCGTGGTAACATATAGGTAAGCAATATGTTGACCAGCAACGAAGTTTCAGCGTAATTAATGTAAACTAGTTTTGAAATACAGCCATTTTACAATCGATAGTCACTTTTAACATTTTGATTCTTTTTCAAGAAAATAACTCAGCTCTGAAACACCATTTCGACTTGAAAATTTCTGAAAACCTTATCAAGTTAACAATATTATTCACAGATATTTTCAAAACTAGTACCGAACGGATCGGACAGCATCATACCTGTGGAACTATAGAACTATACACTGTAAAAAGATCGTACGCTTTAACCGTTCCAATCTGACGGTTTAACCATCAGATAACCTACGTCATTTTGGCTTATGAATCATCCTTTAAAATACAAATACAATCCGACGTTTTATCCGTTCCAACCTGTGGCAAAATGCCGACTTTTGATGTTTTTCGCAACCTGACGGAAAAAACGTCAGGTCGGATGAGTCATCTGCGATCGAATAAACAAAAAATTTCGACGCTTAAATCGTCAGGTCGTACAACCTGACGGTTTAAGCGTCGGGTTTCTCTCATCAAATGTTTTAAAATGAATTATTCTTTCTTTTATGCTTAATGCTTTATCATTAACTTCACAGAAGCAAAGATTGGAACCAAAATTTGATTTTTAATTAAAATGCATAGAAACTTAGCAGTAGAAGTAATGTGTAATTACAAACTAAATATTAAATTAGCTTTTTTCGACATGTTCAAAGAAATCAGATGCAAAACAGATGAATCTACCACCTTAATCGTCAAATAGAGATGATCGTTTTGCACATTTTGTAACCCTTGGATTAGTCCGCAGCACCCTAGAAAGAATAGCAACCTGTCGAATCGCCGATTCTCAGAGTACACATTAGGGTCGTGTGCGACAAACTTTTCTGTTGCTCCGTGCCCGTAAGCGGAAGCCCGAACAAAAAGTTTTGTTCCGTCTCCGTGAACAAATAATGTTGTCCCGAATCCGTCTATCCCGTGAAAAAATTTACGGGATGTTTTGTACCGTAATTTTAAGCACTTTGCACATATTTTTGCAAGTCCCGATTGACAAACAAATCAGAATATAAACTTCTGTATTTTTATTACAACAACGTTAATGTTGTGAGTATAACTTTTATAAAGAAAACAATAGAATAGGAAAAAAATAAACAAATATTACAGAAAAACCATCAATAATTGGATAAGTATTTAATATTTTAGATTAAATAGAGATTCTAATTAGAAACTCTTTGTCGTTCTCAGTTTTACAACAAATAAAAGTTAACTATAGACTTTAACAAAGAAGTCAGTTATGCACAATTTGAACTTATTACTACATAAAACTCCTAGAGAAAGAAATTGCTGAAAACTCTCAAAATGTGTTTTGGAGCACAAAAGGATCAGTGCACTTGAAAAAGGAGACTTTGGCCTATCACATTATGTGCCTTTTTAAAAAATAAATATTTTTGAGAAAATCATTATTTCTCATGGAGAAGAGGAGGGAGGTAGTTCTACAACAATCAGAAAAGTTGTATACAAATTAACAATATGATACCACAAGATAAAAATGGACAATATATTCTAACATCACTGTTGATTTATTTGAAAGTCGTTTTCTTCTATGATAAAATACGTCTCTACGTTAATATCACAGCTGATCATAGTAGACAAAGCGAGAGCAACAAAGCGAGACATACACACTAATTCGGAATATCACAGAAAAAATGTGGACTTATTTATTTTGCTTATATCATTGCTTTTATGTAATCCTTTGTAAACGAATCATTATCGTCTGCAAATTTAATGTATGGTATCCCGAAATATTCCAAATGCTCGTACGGCCAGTAATGTAAATCTAGTTGTGCTTGCGAATGTTTTTGTTTTATTATAAGGTATGAACATATAACGATGACTTGATTACTGCTAAACATAATTAATACATGCCAAATTGAATGTAAATAAGGAAACGAGATGTTCAACCAAAATCGACAAAATATGCGATCACATATCCAAGTGGTAACAGCTATTGTCCATAATAGTAAACAGCGAATCCCTAAACGTTTAATCCGATAATTATCACATCTAGAAAAATAAAAAAGAAATGCATTTTAAAGATCTTTAAAATTTTTAGATATTATTAACCTTGCTGTATGTGTGGCCATAAACAAAATTGCCGGTAAGCCAAGTAACATCAGAGCAAATGCATTTGCATAAGGATAGACGACGGATAAACATGTTATTATCATGGCTATTATAATACATCCGTATACAAAGCGATGTCTAAACAAATAGCATAAAGAGTCTTGAATATATGAAGCAAACTATGTCGTTCCTTACAAAACCACACGAAACCTCCACCAAATCGTATAGTTTTCTTCATACCATGCAAAAAATTTAACGCCCATCATAGAAAGCTCTATCACCATTCTACAAAATTTTGCTATTCAATATCTACTATCAAGCAAACCATCTTATTTGTTGAAAATGCTTAGGAAAAATAAACTTTAATGGTCAAGTTTCAGAACCCCATGATTTTTCTTATTATAACAAATAATCTAAGAACTATCTATTGACTTTTAGCAACTAAAACCTATGACTTGCAAAAAACTTACTTATACCTTGTGTTATTAATTCCAGGAAAATAAAAAATGCTAAATTAGTAAAGGAAATATGTTTCCTCGGCTACAGAACGGTCAGACTCCACTTTCATAAACTTTTCAGAAATGCAACAAATCTGATATCAGTGCATTTTTTTGCAGAACACTTTTCTTTACTTGATCAAGTGTCTGCGATTAAATGAAAAAAATTTATGTTCTGCGGAGTTAAATAATGAGTTCATATGTTAAAAATCGAAAATTACCGTTGTACACGCCACGATTGAGGAAGGTATGTTGATGGTAAAAATATGGCATATCCTGCCATCAATACCCAAAATATGCATATTTCATCTAGTAACTGGCCAGCCTATGAAAAGGAATAGAAGTAAACTTGATTGAACTGAAACATCGTTTAATTAGAAGTGAATATTTGTGAATATATATACACTAAAGGTGCAAAATATAATCAAATGACGTATTACGCAAGTATATTTGAAATCTAAAACGTTTTTGAGTATCCTCAAAGACCTTTGTTAATTCCAGCTTTTCACAATTATGATAAAACGTAAACAGAGCGGAATATCTCGGAGTATGACAATGGTTCAAAAATGTTACTTTTCTATCTTTTTGACTTTTTTTTGCTGTATCAAAGGCTGTAAATAGTTTTTATTTCAATTTGTTACCGTAGATAAAATAGACTCGAACTTGGTAGTATGGGTCAGTTTCACTTCTATTTGTGATACGAGATAGTCTCTTTAGTTTAACATGAACATTATAACTTCTAATAGCTAAGAGATGAAAAGTGGTAGAATCATCTGCTTTAAAGGCCCCTATATCCTATAAAGCATCGTATATTTGCCATCTTTTATCTGATTCTCCGTAGAGAACGTTGATTCTATTAAAGTATGATTACGATCGGATTTTAATGACATCATCTATCAGCGCTCGAGAGATGTCGCTGAAATAGGACTAGTAGTATTTTTCATAAATTGTTTTTTGTTAGGAGATTAATGTCTCGAGAATGCAAAATTAATTTTGATAGATCTAGAGATTGACAGAGCCTGTTGTTTGAAAGTTTGCTCTAAAAGATGTTGACATCCATTTGCAGTCAAATGCTGAAAAACTGGTTTTGAGATTCTTCAGAAATCTTTTTCTCAACTAAAACGTCGAACTCTGGTAATCTACGGCTACTTTCTAAAAAAAAAAAGAACCAAAAAAGGGTTAAGAACCAAGCCGGGTTACCCTTCTTGGAATCTCTGAGTAACAAATGCAGATACCCTCCTTTTTTGGGCTGTGGAATTATAAATACTTTTAACCGTATTTTACAATGCCATTTTGGTATTTCAGTGTACCTGTTTTGGTTTGTAAGATTTCTTTGAGAGTATTCTTAATTCTCCAGAACCAAAACAAAAGAGGGCATCTGCATTTGTTACTCAGAGATTCCAAAAAGGGTATCCCGGCAAGGAAATACCCGTTTTTGCTTCTGTACGATACGAAATTTTTTTACAGAGTAGCTTCATATTAAAATCAGTCTGCTTTCTCCATGGTGTGAACTGATGAAAAGTTTTGAGAACTTTTAACTGCCATTAAGGTTGTACGATTTAGAGCAAAGCTCAAAATATTTTTATCTTTTGAAAAAGTGAATTATTCTTGAAATATCAGAGAACAAAAATACTTAGCCGTATGTTCTAGGGGGTTTTCAACGATGAGGAATCTGATGCAAGTACTAGGGTCCTCATCGTTGAAAGACAGGTGCAGAATATGCATGTATTGACATAGGTCTTGCTTTTGCTACACATAACACCTTTTTGGTGTTTTATCAGTAATATGCTTTAAGAGATTTTGCTGCAAATCCTTCAAACTGCCTGACTGAGGATGAAAATTTAGTTCATTTGCAAGAGAACACAGAGCTTCTCAATCTCATTAATATCTTTGCACAAAAATCGTTTCTGACCGAAGAGGGACCTTGAAATTGTTGAGAAAAGTCTACTTCACTGTACATGACTTATTTTTAGAAACGCATCCCTTTCAACCCTATAGGAGGATCGTGTAGTGAATTAGTTTGAATTAAAAATGCTCTCTCTAGTATATAGTGGGCCTCATAATTAATTTTTTTATTAGTCTTAATTTTTCTCTTTTTCCAGTCATGTATGGCATTATTCAGCGTAATGTCACTTGTGCTAAGCGATGCAGTAGCTTTTTTAGTGTTCTCAGTGATGATATGGTGATAATTTCATCGAATACAATCACAACTTTGCACCTTCAATGAACCTTACTATTATTAACTGTGAAACTTACAAGGCTAAGCGTCGCATGGAAATATAAACTTCCTATGCCGACGAAAACAAGTAAAATCCATAAAATAAGGATGCCATTTGACACTTTTTTTGCATACGGTTGAAATAAGATCACCATCAACGGTGGAATAAGAAAAAAGAAAACATTTGAAACCTAAAAAGATTGAAATGATCCGTGTAAAACATATTGTAATATTAAGAATTAAAAATTAAGCATAGAGTAAAAAGGTTTTCAGGTACTAGAGATAGATAAAACAGAAATATTTCCTGTACATGCCAATAATGACAGTGATAGATGGATGCATTTGAAATGACATAGTTGATGTTCACTTAATACGTATCCGTGAATATTTCATTAGTTTAATGCGATACTTATAATCAGTTCTAAGATCTAAGACATACTGTTAACATGCCATATACGACATGTTAACTTATTGCACAAGAAGACATTGAAGAAACAACAACAATGGCAAGTACAAATGACAATCGCCCAAATAAGGAGTCAACGTTATTAAAAGACTTTATCAATACTGATCCACTAGTGGCAACAAAACAACGACAAAAACGAAGACTCACTTATATTGCCACTCAAAAAACGACAATCTGCACTACGTTTAGCGGCGAAACGCACTCGACAAGAACAATCTTCTTTTCGATTATAGGCGATTTTTTTGTTTTTCTATCTCATATCATTGTTATGTCTATTGTTTTCTTTTTTTTATGTTAAAAACGTGTCGTCAGTGTCTATGATAGCGAAGATACTTCAATTTTTATTTTGCTGTCGTATAGGCCCATGCCTGTTTACTATTTTTATGTGACAAAAAAGCTCATAGATATGTACCTTTTACTTCCTCGCAGTGTCGGATGGGCAACGCCAATTGGCGGCTAAAAGAGGCTCTGGTGAGCGCTTACAGGACTAGTCATCCGAAGCGTGCTCTCAACGACTCCGAAATCAACAAATCAACAGTCAATGTGACAGACGTTAATATTTTTGATTTAAATGTGATTTTTGATTTTTCATGGGTTTTCACTTGTTATTTTTGTGAACAGAAGGAGGTAGAATAAATAAGAGAATATAACAATAAAAAAACTGTATGAAAAGGAACGCGGGATGGGGCAAAAAAGGAATCTACAGAGAAGGAAACTGCTTTTTTGAGAGAAGTTTTGTACGGAATCCTTTTTTATGCAAAGGTTCTATATCGAACCATTTAGACTGTACTGAACCATTTCTGGCTAGAACCCTTTTTTCCGAAAGAAAAAAAGGTGTGAGACCGCTATATTTCGTATTGAACCTTAAAAGGTTCATAAAACGGTACCCAATTCTAGAACTCCTAAAGGTTCCATCCAGCACCTTTTTTTTAGGGAGTATCGACACCACAGTTGGGCTATATAATCATACCATTAATATGAAATGCTGTTGATGAAAGTACTTGGCTCATATTAACTAAACTAAGATACAAACACACAACGATGCATGCAGTGGGAACGAACACCTATATAAATAGATCTGGAAAGACATCATATTAAACTATCATACGTAGTATAATCCAAGTATAATATATTTACATATTTCTAATATTACTTTTTACAAACTAGCACGGTTTAAATACGCACCGTATTATAAAATTCAGCCACTGATTCAACAACAGCATAATTCGGTTCACACCAATCGACGTTACTTGTACCGTGATGAAATGGATTTTTAATAGCCATAGTCTTTTTTTCCAAATAAAAGTATTTGAATCAGTCTGTAAATAAAAACAAATATATTAGAATCATCTCTTATCTTCCTCAATCTCGCTTGTACACGTATCAAAAATTAAATCTAAGATAATTAACTAAAGTACAAACACACGATGGACTGTTTTCAATGTAAAATAAAAGCCTAACCTAAAAAGAAATTGCTAAGCATTTGCAGAATCTGAATCACAAAAAGCAGTATGTGCCCTACTTTTTAAAATGCACATTCGCAAAACATAAAATAAAATATGATTTAGTATTGAATGTAGTAACATCCGTTATCAATAAAACCGCAATTATTTTCGATTTAAATAAAAGCAGAAAAAGCGTCAAGCGTTTGTAAAAAAATACCACCACTGATAAAACTTCAGTTGATTTATCTAAAATTTGTTTAATATGTCGTCTAACTACCTTATCTGCATATCAATCACGATAGAAGACGAGATTCTAACAGATTAAATTGTCTTACTTTCTAACTAAAACAAGACAAAGTTGAGCTGCAAAACACTCGCAAACGAAAATATATACTTCTTTTTCTTTCATTTTAATAAAGAACGAGCTAAGTAAGTAAAGCGAAAGCCCGCTTTGAAACTGCGTTCCACAATTGAATCCTTTTAGTTACCTGTATTACTCCAGCGAGAAACGTTATACAGAGATCGGATTTATCTTGTATTAACGAGAAAAGATAAGAGGAATAGTTTCGAAAAGTCCATTTTTTCAACGGGATATTCTCTTTTTCTAAAATAACTTTCATCATGTGCGTGGTGAGAATATGTGTCTTTTATAGGAGACATCTTCTGAACAATTTCAAATGACAAACTTCTTCTGAATACTCAAATGTTAGTTGGGAGTAGATACATATAACTCTGATTCGGACCCAAAAATCAGTTCGGATTACATTTTCTTAGTTCGTGCAGGTCTCTCACCTGGTAGTCTCCATACATCGTCATCAATGGAACAAGTTTGACACTGCAACACTACCCCTTAAATTTGGAATTTGGAATTCTGTTAAAAATATGTCTGTTTGTAATCTATTTTCAAAAACGAAATAAAATAAGTTCAATTTGTAAAGTCAAAAATGTTTAAGTCTTACATTTTGACAAAGAAGATATCTGAATTTCCTCAATGAACTGATTTTGTGTTTCAACTGCTAGATCGGAATCCCTGTAGCATTCCCTCCTCAATTACGAATCAGAAAAGACCTCGAGTTTCCAGAAATAGGATTTTAATTTGAAAATTTGCTGAACATTTGAGAAATCATCATGGCATAAATCGCCATGCAAAACAGGTATATATTTAGCCTACCTACAGCATAAAAGTAATTCATGTTTTTTATAGACGAGCATAAAATGAAAAAGGTAAATTGACAATATTTAAAGCTAGTTCGATAGATAAATGATATTATGAGCATTCTATTTTCCTTTTTTTAGCCGCTTACCAGACTCTGATATCTCTTCTCTAAACAAAAAACTGTAGAACTACAGCTTTAGATCTGTCCTTCTTTCTAATAGTTCAAGCGACTCAGTCATACCTCCTGAAATTGTTTTCAACATTCCACAATAAATTATAATGAAATCATTGAGAATAAAAAGTATCATTGTACTTATTTCACTTTAGATTGATATGAATAAGAATACATATATGTAAATTCACGTAAAAATTATATAAAATAGTACCATTTAATAAAACTGTTTTCCAGTCATCTCGTGATAAATTTTCATATGGAGGGCGGCGAATAGCACATGTGATTTGATTGAGTAATATATTGAAAATAAGTAATCAAACAAAATTGATAAAACAATAATGTTTGATGAAAATAAAATTCACCATTAATTAGTAATTTTCACGAAGAATAATACTATATGTTTAACAGTCACCAAAATAATTAGTTAATTAAGTAGATTAGTAATAAATAAATTAGTTACTATAAAATTTACATTGAAACTACAAACAAAACCCAAAGGTTAAAAACACAAAGTTAGCTAACACCATAAAACAAGTTAGTCATCTTCTAATCAAGAACAACAAACAACCACTAGAATGTATAGATAACAGATCAGTACCTGCCTGGACGTAAATAAGTACAATTAGCTCAGTATTCATGACTGGAAAAAAGTTCAGATCGAATGTCGACATTTTGGCTTTTTTCATCAGTTAGAGTTAGCAAAAATGTTTACTTTGTCTTCAAACTGTGTGATAGAATTTTTTATCCTAACTGGGAATAATCAGCAATTTTGTTAATGATGATAGTTTCTGTTACTCGTATTTCAGAATTTAGAGCCCATATAAAGGATACTGTTAGTAATACAAAGAATATTAATAACCAATAGTTTCTTCTCCATTATTATTATTATTATTATTTCATTTTAGTATACTGTAAATACAGCATATATAAAGTATAAAGAATCACAAATAAAGGATCACAAGTTTACAAAAAAGAAAAAGAACAATATGTAGAATTTATGAGAACAACAAGTTAAACAAACAATCCCTGATATAAAACAAAATAGATATCTGTCATTTGATAGAAAAATGATTTTAAAATGAGAAAAAAACAATAACCAAGTGTCAATTGGATGCAATCATATCTATGTTCATCATCGATGATCGCAAAGGCGATTTCGATAATAATAAATTTTGATTTACTGTTGTTAATGTTTTTTCATGTTGCTGATGATTTTTTAATAAAAAACTATCTGATTTACTTAATAATTGTCCATCATCCTGTGTTATTTCAATTAATGGTTTTTGTCTAGTATCATATGTTGAAACAGATTTCAGTAATGTTAATGATGAACCGAACGGGGAAAGAAATTCAGATGAACGACATAGACGTTTTGAAGATGATTGTTTAGATGTGGATGATTGTTGACCATTGTGAGTATTGTTTATTGTATTTTCATCACCGGTATCTGAACCCTCTGAAACTGTACGTTTTTTTCGTTGATTTTTTTCTCGTTTGACAATTCGATTTTGTAAATGAGTAGAATAATTTATGGATGATTCAATTTTGATCGAAGGAGTATTAAATAACGATGATAAAATACGTTTATGACAACTAAAGCCATACTGACGATGTTTCAATAATGTTGGCAAACTATGATGTTTCAAGTGACTTTCTAGAAAACAACAACATCAATTATATCTCTGGTTACTTTTAAAATGAATTTTATCATTGTTTTTGTGTACTTCCTACTATGAATTTCAAAACATGTTCTATTCATTCTTCGATATTTTGAATATCGTTTTATAAGAAAATAATAAAGATCTACGTTTTCACTGTTCTGGTGGAAAATATACTAAATCAAATTTTTATTTTATGAGTCAGTCGCATCTCATTTTAACAAAATTACTAGGCGCTAGGATATAAGTAGCGTTAAAATGTAACGACATTAGGACGCTGAGCATTATCACTACCTGCGTCTGTCAGTAGTCAAAGAAACACATTGATTATATTCTGAAATAGTAGAACGATTTGAAGAGCAGTCTCTTTTGGAGATAAATTAATGAATCCAGATATGTATTAAAACGAATTTTAAAGTTTTAATGTCGTCTACCTGAATTTTTCTTGACAATTGAAAGACGAATTTCTTCGTCAACTGATTCATCTTCAAAATCCATATGCCATAAACGAATATGGAAATCATCAGAACAAGTTAAAAACTAAAACCAAAGAAAAACATTTGATATTTGGGTGTCGAATTAATATAAAAACTTACTGTAAATGGATTTGTTGGATGATATGCAACAGCCGTTACTTCTTCAAAATTATGTTCAATCTTGACTGGTTCAATATTTGGCTGAGCCACCTTAGGACAAACAAAAGAAACGTAGATATAATCTTCGCATATGTAATAGGCGTGAGACAATTCTATTTCTCAATTTTCTTGAGAACTGGTTGGCCGTTCTCGTTCTAAGAACGGTAACTACTGAACGTGCTTGTCAAAAGAACTGGAACTGCTTACCAGTTCTTTTCAAGGATTTAAAGTAAAATAAAACCGGTGAAGCTAGTTACATTGATTTTTAGTCCACTAAACGCACCATCTACCTTTCATGCACTAAACAAAGTCAATGTAACCGAAAGAACTGTTAAGCAGTTCCCGTTCAAAACAACTGAACTGGGACTGTCCCCCATCCCTAATATATAAACAAATAACAGCGCAACAAAATTAGTTTTTTTTTACTAGAAACGCTATACTGTCTGTATATTCGTCTGTTCTGCAATACTGGAAAATAAAATTTTTCTTACCCTATAAATGTATGCATTAAAATCGCTTGAGCCCGTCAATAGCAATTGATCATATGGGCTTATTGCTAATTTAATATTAAATGAATGAACACGATGACCACTGTAACAGTTGACTATAAAAAAAACAATTCATATCATCTATCTGATTGTATCTGTAGGAGTATTATTTTACCTTGTTGTGAACTTGTTGTTGAACTAAGATCAAATTGATATATTTTACTATTTGTACAACTAGCAAATAATACTGAACGATTAGAATCCATTTTCATATCGGAAAATCCCACAAGACGATTAATCATAGATTTGACATCTCTCGGTGGTACAACGTAAACATGTTTTGGTTTTGGTATGCGACCATATTTTGAATATGTATAACGAAGATCCCAAACTTTGATGGCACTGAGAAAGAAGAAGATAATCATGAACTCAGTTATAGAAGAAATAAGCAGTTATTTTTTTAAATTCTTACGTGTCAGCCGAAGCGCACGAATATAAATTTTGTTCATTTTCAAATTCTACAGCAGTAACGCTACGGGTATCTTTCTACAAAAGTAAAAAAGATCCTTATTAAAATGAGTGAATTTTGTTGTTGTTGTTGTTTTTCTATTTTATTTACGTACTCTGTCTGATTTTTGAAGTGTTGTCGTGCTAACATGAGCACATTCAATCGAATTTATTGGATACAATGAACCCTCTAAAGACACACAAATAAAGAAAATAATTTTAGAGATGGCAAATGAATGAAACTTGTTGTCATACTTTTTTTTGAATAACGCCGATCATAAACATTAACAACAGAATCACGTCCACCGGTCGATAAAATATCTTCAATGAAAAAAAAAGATACATCAAGTGATATATATAAAAAATACAAATGAGTAATTGACTTACTCGGACTATTTTGTAGTATACATAAACTTTTCACACTTGACGTATGGCCTCGTAGACAATCAATTTCTAAACCCGTTTCAATATCATAAATAATTGCTGTTTGATCGCCAGATGTTGTACAAAGAAGACGATCGTTGATCCATTGAATGGCAAATATACAATTAGAATGACAAGAAAATTCTGAAAAGAAAAAGGAACAATATCTGATCTACCAGTTGAAAATGTTAGTAGTAGACCATAAATTATGCCCTTCTCCGTATTATTTTCATAGCTTTTCTACTCACATTCCAAAGGAACATTTCTTTTTGCCTTGACATTTTCTACAAAAACACAGATTAAACCTTTTTCTTCAAAGTGCTAAAATCTCAAATCCAAAATACTTACTTTTGAACGAGTTATGAGATTATTGCCGCTAAACTGAAAAAACATTGGAAAGCCTACCATTACAAAACTTCTTACTTTTCATTTTTATATTCTGTAAGAAAATGCTTGAGATGTTTTTTATATAAAACTTCAAGGAGTATCTCTTTCCAAGAACGAGTGATTTTTCAGAATGTAGAAAAAGGTTTTGAGAGGCTATTATTTATGGATCACTCGTTACACATACACTGACGTAGGTGGCTTCAATTTATGAACTTTCAATCTCATCTGACATCATCAGCATGCGATTTCAACAGAAAATAGATAACTGAACACATAATGTGGTAAAACAATGAAAGAACTCATTAGATCTTGTTCTGGCAATTATAGACTTTTCTGATTGTATTGTTGTTCAGCGTTACCAATATAACTCTAGCGAGGATAATATATTTAGGGCTATCCAAAAGTAGTGAGGGAAGTACTATTATTTCTTATAGAAAGCTTGAAAAATTTTGTTTTTTTATGAACAGATAGAACGTCTTTCGTTCTATTTTTCTATGTTATTTGATCACTGTTCAACTAATATCATAATAATAAAATTTCGATAAGATCTATTTCTTTCGCATATGTGCTGGTAGCATGAACATGAATGCTCGTGAGTATTTTTTGAATAATGTTTAATAGCAACAAGATAGAGAACTGCGGTTTTCACTGTTGGAAAGAGGAGATGAAGACGCATCGAACCATATATTACTGATTTTTCTAACCTGCTTTTGTAAGGTTTTTAGTTGACCTTTTAAGGAACAAACCTATCCCGTGAGTTGTTTACAGTGAACTTCCAATAATCAGGTTCACATTCAAACCGCTAATCGAAGATCTACAAACTGCGAAAGACTCGGGTGTAAATTTAATTATTTGGGGATAATACGTATTCTAGACGAACCTCTACTACGATTTTCGATCAACTTTTCTGTTTTTCTTTTTTTCATAAAAAAAGCATTTTTCCGAAAGAAATAGATCTTATCGAAATTTTGTTATTATGATATTAGTTGAACAGTGATCAAATAGCATAGAAAAATAGAGCGAAAGACGCTCTATCTGTTCCGCATACAAAAAGAAAAAATTTTCAAGCTTTCTATAAGAAAAAATAGTACCTCTCTCACTACTTTTGGATAGCCCTCAGTATTTTGTTATTCACCACTTTGTAGTGTTAAACAAACTCAACTCAGCGGGATCCATTTTCACCATACTTAGTTAGTTGAAAAGACTTTAACATGTATCATACCAATCATCAAATTTTTTTGAAATTTGTGAAAGAAGAGGTGGAGAATTCGAGTTCTCTAATCGAAATCGCTGTTGTTGTCTAGAAGTCAACTCAGTATATAATATGTCCAGTTTATTATTTTCTGTCAAATCGTTGTATGATAAATTCAGACGAAATAAAAAAGCTCACAAACAAAATTAAAATAATTTGAAGTAGACTCTTTAGAACGTTCACGGTAGTCATCTATGTCTTATCTACATTTCTCTTCTGTATTCATTACTGTCACACAATCAAATACGCTTGTTACCTTTGAGAAGTTTCAATGTTTGATTAATTGTACTGTACAAACGAATTTTTCCATTTTCATAGCTAATTGCGCATACGTCGTCTCCTACAACAATAAAAATTTGCATCGATAGATGAAATTTTCTTTCTTTTTCTGCTTGTTGGTCGTAGACTCTATTTTCTAACTGCCTTATGTGTTTTAGAAACGTATCAAGTGAATCTTTTTCCCGTGAAATATACAGCGTAATCAGAGTTTGATATTTACATACTTGGATGAAATGCGCATGCACAAGGAATTAAATTACGCTAAAACAAAAAGTAAAATAAGAATAGGAAAAATTCCGTTTACAAACAACAGATACTCACATTTTCTGCTCCAATTGTAATATCACTTCCAACTTCGGTTATCTTCAACTTTCGATAAGACATTATTGCAGATCTGAGAAAAAGAGACGAAAGCATTTTCATGATGAAGTGCACTCATACAGACAAAATGTATAGTACTCTTCGAAAACTGAATGTATATTCTGCTTTACATATAGAAGAAAAGGCATAGTGTTCGGCATAAACCTTGTTGACATTAAGAAAATTCATATCAGTCATTTGAAATCTTCTATTTAGAGGAAGAATAAATGGTAGCGTATTTTCTAACCCCTCAAACCATATCAGATAGTCGAAACTGCTTTGATCAACTGTAAGTGGGAAAGAGAGCTTTCCGTCACAGATTATCGAAAAATAGCAACAGATCTGCATCCAAAAGGAAAGATGAAAATAGCAATATCCATTCTCTAATATGAGAAGTGTTTTGCCTTTTCCCTACAATGTTTAAAAAAAATTTTGTGAACACTATTTGTTTTTTTATTTCCTATCAACGTTTTCACTGGCGAAATAGACCAAGACTATTTCTAGCACTATACAATAATATAAGAATGAACTGTCGATAACAGCTTTTAAATTATCTCTCATGATCGATTGCTGCGCGTTTTTCTCAGAGAACGTATGTTTTGCCAAAAAAAGCACACCACACAGATACAATGATCGGGAAAAAAAATTGTACGCAAGCGTTTCTAATAAGAATTGCAGTCACAATGTACCGGTATAGTCTGTTTCGGAGCCGAAAGTGTACGCGTACATTCTGTTTTTTAAAACGAAGTTTACATTACACATTTGTGTGTAGTAGAAATAGTACAAAATTATTTATTTCTATCTGCTAATGTAAACCAGCTAAAACAGTATTTTGAGTAATATAACATTTGCCAGATTTTTCAAAGATTTCAAGTGCTAGTACCGTTTCTCTTTTGGTAATATAGCGAATGTATTTTCAATTTTATAATTTAAATAGGATAAATATGAGGCTACGTCTTAGTATTCTTCTTTTGCTACTCATGGTTGAATTATCTAGTACTCATCTACTGAGATCATGAATGTCAGTCTAGAGATTAGAGGTACACACTGTCCCGAAATGTTACGGTAAATGTGTAACAATGTCATGCTAAAAGTGTCTAATGTTACGGTAAAACGTGACGTGCCCACACTTTTAGTATGACATTGTTACACATTTTTTACCGTAACATTTCGAGACGGTGGCAGACAGCACTGCAACACCTCTATCTATTGAACTGAATCATTGAAGCCGATCACTGCACGCTCTGTTTCAACAGGTACACTCCCTTATTAGAAGGTCAAAACTAGGCATCCATAAATCTCTACTATCGCCGCAAAATTTCTAAATTCTACGTTGATAGTAGAGATTTATGGATGCCCAGTTTTGACTTTATCAGAAACGCTGTTGTACGCGTACACATAGCACATAAAAACAATACAACACGACACCACCTAATTATTGTGAGTCGTTTAAAAAGTGAAATCTGTTTTAGTTGGAGAAGTGCGAGTTTCACAAAACACAAACGCGAGAAAGAATATCATGAGACTATTATTGAAGTTTTGTCATATCAATCATATGTAGCAAGAAAAAATCGTGTGCCCAATAGAATGCTGTTTTTTGACCTCAACAATATAGTTAGTCAGCAGATAGCGTAACCGACTGTACCCTAAGTTCATTCAAACAGAAAAAATACGCGTTCGCGCGCGTTTTGAAACGCATATGAAATGTCTAAATTATTTTGCATGTCGGAATGTGGAATTCCAATTATAAGTTACTTTTAGCTAAATATTAGAATGATCGTTTCGGAGCTTTAAATTTAGTCTGATCTTATTTATTCCCGCTTTCATGCAGCAAATAGAATACATTGTTGCAGTCTGATATTAGACGTTGATGGCTAAACAGTAGCCCGTTGCTGGTTAAGATAAGCCAGAGGAGAAACGCCGGAGGGAAGCGCTACTATCAGCATGATTTTGTGAGATTTTACGCCGATTGTAGTGATCTTGCTCCAGCGTTTTCCTTTAGCTTAACTTAACCCCATTGTCTGATGTTAACTTAATCAACTGAAACGTGCCTATAGAACTAATAAAATAGATAATAAATGTAACAAGCTTGAATAAAATTGGTCCAGGGCGAGCAATCGTATATCAAGATTTTCTATGGTCGTATAAGATCTTACAAGATCTTATTCCAAGAAATCATAAGATTGCAAAGGATCTTGTAAGATTTTGTATGATATCTTTGTAAAAGAATCTTAAAAGATTTTATAATAAAAAATGATTTTACAAGATCTTGTGAGATCTTATAAGATCGTAACATAAGAAGCTGTAAGATCTCATAAGATCGTATAAGATATCATATGATCTTGCAAGAAGTGACAAGATCTCATAAGATCACGTAAGAATTCATCAGATATTATAAGATTATGTGGATGAACGTGTTCTATAAATTTCCTCTAGACCCTCTCCCAGGTCAAAGAATCTTGCTGTAAGGTCTTAAAAGATTCTTATACGATTCCGTCTGATTTCGTAAGATTCGTATAAGAATTTGTAAGATTTTGTAAGAAACATAAAAACTGATTCTTGATGTAAAATCTTATAGTAACATTTGATCAGATATCGTAAGATTCCTGACTCAGGATCTGGTCGGAAGACACCGGAAGGCGTCGGATTCCGACAAAATTCGTTCCGATCCGAGGTTGATTGCATCGGAATCCTATTGCCCGGATTCCGATCGGAAATTGTATGGAAAGGATTCGACTGTCTGAAATAGCATCGGAAAGCACCGGAGTTCCGGATAATTTTTCTAGCCGCTAAAAACTAATATTTAGCGATAAATATCTTTCTTCTTGTTTACTATTTACTTTCTGAATCAGTTCCTGGGACTTGTCCAAGGCGTGTAAGACTGACTGAGTCACACATCTTCGAACAACAGTGAGTTTTGATGACTCACACTGTTCAGTACCAAAACTTGGAGGAAAAAAATCTCATGTTTCGTGTTCTACAGTGTCGTCTTTATACTAAAAACACCAAGAAACAAATCAGTGAATTTATTCACCGTACAGAGCAGTAAAACGAAAGAAAAGAAAAGAGAGAAAAGAAAGAGCTGTAGGTGGATGGATCTGCCCATCAGATTCAAACGGTTCGGTTATAGAATCCGGTGATCGAATCCACATTAGTTTCAAATATTGGAATATAACGGAAAGAACAGAAATTGAACAGAATCCGTTCACCGGATCGAGTCAGACGTCACACAGCCGGAAATAGTCGGAATGAAACGGATCCGACCGGGCGTTTTTCATCTGGGTTCTTTAACACTAGAACGCCCGTAGCGGTCGGTAATTTTGACCGTTTTTTGATTTTTAGCCCTAATGAAACAAACTGCATACAATTTATTTAAAAATAAATTATGTCATAACTTTTAATTTGTCCCACAAAAATCAGTTTTTGCAGAATTTTTAATTCATTTTTGAGTTCAGAACCGTTTTTAATTATAAAATTAAAAATGAAAACAGTAATGGCCAAAATGACCGCTTTGGGCGTTCTAGGCCATGAAAATTTCCGGGCATTCTAGTGTTAATAAACGGAAACGCAATAAATATTCATTGAATTCCGAAGTTGAAAATATCAGCCAACGAAATAAATCGTAGCAATCGCTCAGAGTAAAACGTCATTGAGAATATCGTCTCTGTTCCAACTGTGTAAATAAATAACGAATCTCAATTTACAAAGGTATTGAGTGGAAAGAAAACACACCACTTTTGCTTTTATTTCACTCTCATCAGAATAAGAAACAGGGTGAGTTGAATTGCTTGACTAATGGGTGCTTAAAAGAGTAAAATATTCATTCGATCACAGTAAAAGATATTTCATGTTCCAGTTCCAAACAGTACCACCACATTTTCGTATACAAAGACAAGTCGATATTTTTTAACTGCAATCATCATGACTGTGTTCTGTAAATGCTTCTCACTGTTAGTTTACATTAGAACGTTAGAAACTAGAGAATGTTAGAAAGTAAAAATCCCCAGTTGATTGCAGTTAACGTTCTCTGATGTCATATGAATACTCCATCACTGTTGGTGCTATTCGAGTTGCATGATTACATATGAACTTGTCCTGTTCCTTTATGATTCAAAGGAACTCTCTCGCACAGACACATTAGCCTCTAAACAAGAAGATGAAAAGCGAAAACTTGAATGCTAATCTTGGAATTATAACAGCCATTTGATGCCTCTGCATGTGGCATAAGACGTGTCATTAAGAATTCTAGAAACAACAAGGCGCATATTCAATCTTAGTACTTCGTAGTTAGTATAGCCGGTTCGGCTGACTCTTCATGTCTATTAACTTCCCAGGTCCAAGGATTAGATAACAAGATCATATACGATCTTGGGTGATCGTATAATAAGAAATCATAAGATTTCAAAAGATCTTATCAATTCTTATCAATTTTCTATAAGATCTTACAAGATTTCATATGACATCTTGTAGCAAGATT